>MU914580.1:0-20572 GCA_036418165.1 Cooperia oncophora
ACAACCGACTCGTCCTACATATGACCAGCAGCCATCCTCACTGATTAAAACAATACTGTTTTCAGCTGGAATGGCATCAGATGATTATGTCATCAGCCATCGGTTGTTTTATGATGGGTGAACCTTTTTTGTCTTTATCTTCAGTGAAGTTCAGGCAGGTTACGTCTTCCCATTGTTTCGCACCCATTTGGAATATTCTCCTTACATAAGGGTCTAGAACAGTTTTGTTCGGTAAAGACTATGTACTGATTTAATACCAATGAGTTCTTCCAACGTCAAAAATGCGGCGAACTGCTGACCTATCACTGTCGTAGTAAAGCGGTAGGATAAACTCCCTTGTTGCCAGCGTGGTTTAGGATACGCTTGTCGGCTTAATGAACGCTTGTCTTTTGGCTCGACCGGACTTTCCTTCGACACTTTCCATCACTTCTTCTTGTTGTCTCCTGTACATGGCTACTTTGAAAAATGTGATGTTTCATATATAGCGAGCTTTCATCTAACTTTGTCAGCAGGATGTCACTCTGAAAAAGGACTTTGCCGACGTTCTTCTCTGAATTGATCTCGAATATCGTGCCTTTCGTGTCTCCAAGCGAGGTATCGTCTCAGGCTCCTCTTCAATTATCCTAGATAATATATGATACTATTAGTGAAGCTACAATCCATTGATCCAATGCATGTATGTGCCTTCGTTAGCCTTGAGTTTGCGATCAAGTTCCGCTTTCTTTTCTCTTGATAGTTGAAGCTTCTTCATCATCTTACTTCTCAGCTCAGTCAATTTGCTGCCAAGTGAAAGAATGCCAGTTCAATTTTCTAAAAGAGCTTGAAAGTGCTTGTGGTGCTTATTATGAATTTACAAGGATTCTGTTAGCGCATACCTTTTTGAACTTTGAGAATGTCGCGGCTTTGATTTTTTCGCAAGATTCCCTCCTTTGAAAAATTCATTGATTTTGCCGAGATCGAGCGATTGGGTTTCCACAAACTAGGAAAGAGGTAAGAAGCAGAGTAGCCTATCACTAAATGTCCATAAATTCTTCCGAAGTGGATATGAAAAACATTGAAAAGTGTAATTCCCTTAGAGGAGAACACTTGTGAAGAGCCTAGGGAGATGAGGGGAGAACCATCCCACAGTTTTATATACCAACACGCTATGTTGAACGGGGAGTTTGAACAACTGTACTGAACCATAACTATGTACAGAAGCAAGACTCGGCATCCAGTGTGACTGGTGCACATGGCGTCCTCCCCACCGTTTAAACTGCAGCTTGTTTCTAATGACCCATGAAGGTGGTGCTGCTCACGAAAAACCGTCAATGGCATACTGTGTCAGTTACCATTTCCATAAGTTCATGCATCGCAAAGAACATCCAGTTGGTGCTTATAAAGGAAGTTCGGTTAATCAAGGGAGGCATCTACACATGGGAGCTCTACCAAAAACACAGTACCATAGACCTTTTATTACTTCGGGATACCAGACAGATTTCAGCTCACTGCAATTATTGATTACAAAATACAAAACCTGCAAAAGCTAGACCAAACATACCAAACTTCGGCAACTTCGCGTTAAAATCTGTCTGGTATCCCGAGGTAATAAAGGTATGGTTACTGTGTTTTCTGGTAGAGCTCCCATGTGTAGATGCCCTCCCTTGATTAACCGAACTTCCTTTATAAGCACCAACTGGATGTTCTTTGCGATGCATGAACTTATGGAAATGGTAACTGACACAGTATGCCATTGACGGTTTTCGTGAGCAGCACCACCTTCATCAGGTCATAGAAAACAGGTGCACAAACGTGTGTCAACCAGTCACACTGGATGCCGAGTCTTGCTTCTGTACATAGTTATGGTTCAGTACAGTTGTTCAAACTCCCCGTTCAACATAGCGTGTTGGTATATAAAACTGTGGGATGGTTCTCCCCTCATCTCCCTAGGCTCTTCACAGATGTTCTCCTCTTAGGAAATTACACTTTTCAATGTTTTTCATATCCACTTCGGATAGAAAATTACTGGACATTTAGGGATGAGGCTCACACTGCTTCTACTCTTCCTAGTTGTGGCAACCCAATCGCTCGATCTCGGCAAAGTCAAAGAATTCTTCAAAGGAGGAAATCTTGGCGAAAAAATCAAAGCCGCGACATTCTCAAAGTTCAAAAAGGTATGCGCTAACAGAATCCTTGTAAATTCATAATAAGCACCACAGCACTTTCAAGCTCTTTGAAAAGACTGGCATTCTTTCACTTGGCAGCAAATTGACTGAGCTTGAGAAGTAAGATGATGAAAAAGCTTCAACTATCGAATGAAAAGAAAGCAGAAATTGATCGCAAGCTCAAGGTAAGAGGCACATACATGATTGGGATCAATGGAATTGTAGCTCACTAATAGCATCATTATTTCAGGAAATTGAAGGGAGCCGAGACGATACCGCTTGAAGACACGAAAGGCACGATATTCGAGAATCAATTCAGAGAAAGAACGTCGGCAAAGTTCTTTTCCAGAGTGACATCCTGCTGACAAAGTTAGATGAAAGCTCGCTATATATGAAACATCACATTTTTCAAAGTAGCCATGTACAGGAGACAACAAGAAGAAGTGATGGAAAGTGTCGAAGGAACGTCCGGTCGAGCCAAAAGACAAGCGTTCAAGGATCAAGCATATCCTAACACCACGTGGCAACAAGGAGTCTTCTACCGCTTCGACGACAGTGTAGGTCAGTTTCGGATTTTTTGACGTTGGAAGAACTCATTGGTATTAAATCAGTACATAGTCTTTACCGAACAAAACTGTTCTAGACCCTTATGTAAGGAGAATATTCCAAATGGGTGCGAAACAATGGGAAGACGTAACCTGCTTGAACTTCACTGAAGATAAAGACAAAAAAGGTTCACCCATCATAAAACAACCGATGGCTGATGACATAATCATCTGATGCCATTCCAGCTGAAAACAGCATTGTTTTAATCAGTGAGGATGGCTGCTGGTCATATGTAGGACGAGTCGGTGGTGAGCAACCTCTCTCACTTGGTGAAGGCTGCGAACAGGTAAAATTAGACGAGCTTGTGAAGTTTTCACTCGACAGACCTGTAGAACTGATAGGAACCCACCTAACTACTCTTTTTCGTCAACCGTGTCGCAAAATTAAGGTTGGAATCGCTACACATGAACTCGGTCACGCGCTTGGGCTCTTCCACACCATGTCACGTTACGATCGTGATGAATTTATTACAGTCGTTCTTGATAATGTTGTGGTGAGTCACATATATACACTTCACTTCAAAAAAAAGCGCAAAAAAATTTTACCGTCTTCGAGGAAGGTTTCGTGGATCAATACGTGAAAGAGACAAATGAAACCACTACCAACTATGGATTCACCTATGATTATGGTAGCATTATGCATTACGGAGCAGCCAGGTGAATATAAATCGCAGCATTCTGTGAACTAGGGTGACACAATACCCAATGATTCAGCGCCTCTCACAACAAGAAACCCACAATGGTAGCCAATGATACAAGGTACCAGGAGTCGATGGGCTCGCAGATCATTTCGTTCATTGATAAGTCTATGATTAAACGATCACTATAATTGCAAAGGTAGGGGGACTGTTTTATGTCTATTATACTATGTGAAACTGGCTTGACATCATTTTTGTTCAGCAAAGTGCCCGAATGAGACCTCAGCGAAGTGCCAAAATGGAGGATTCCCTCATCCACGAAACTGCTCCGAATGTATTTGTCCAAGCGGCTATGGTGGCGCACTTTGCGACAAGCGAGTAAGTTAGGAAAGTGTCAAGGCGAAAACCGTCACTGACGCTGCATTTTGCAGCCGCCCGGATGCGGAGATACATTGAAAGCGACAGAGCGCAAGCAGATCATCGTCAAAAGACTTGGTTTTGGTGGTGTGTGAGGGACGAGTTCGAGTTCTGCAACTACTGGATTGAGGTATGCGATGAAAGGCAGTTGCAACATGTTTATGAGTTGGATTTAGGACTTTTCCAGGCTGATGAAGGAAAGAAGATTGAAATTACGGTCAAATCTATTTCACACGGCTACGCTCATGACGGCTGCATTCTAGGAGGCGTGGAAATCAAGACCACTGAGGATCAAACTCGAACTGGATACCGGTAGATTAGCGGTCGAAACTATGGTTTGCCTCCTACTCACTAGTTCTCTTTTGTAGATTCTGCTCACCAACCTATCGCGACGCAGTGCTTGTTTCGGCCTCAAATCGCGTGCCCATCATCATGTTCAACAGAGCCGGCCAGCAACAATTTATATTGGAATACAAAATCAAGTCATAAGACACATTGCCTAGTGTTCTGTGCAGAGGCATTAAAAGCTTGCATTCAAATGTTTCAGCTTCTAATCAGAGCCTCAGGGATAACTATGGCTGCAACGAGTTGTCTTTGAATTCGTGCGCATTGTAAACAGTGTTTTCAGCACGAACTTCTACGCTTATGCTACATTTCACTGAGCTGACATATACGGAACGCTTCGCGACGTTAACGCATTCTAGATATACAGTTTGATACTACCGCAATCAGTCGGGTTGCAACCGGTGTCCTCCACGTGCCACGCGTCCACCACTGGATGTTTTCCTCTCAAATCGTTCACCACCATTAGGAAAGCGAGGCGGCCAGGGGCGATGTCATCCCGCCATCCTCACGCCGTCCGCGACTGACTGCTATGTTACAAACTATATATGCGCTGATCAAATCATCATGGAAAGGGACTTAACGCCTGTCCTCACTACGGCAAGCACACGTTAAAAGCGATGCGCGCCAACCCCACTGGACCTAGGCTGTGGTTGGTGCGAAGTTTTGATTGAAGAAGAAAACGTCGAGATCACTGAACTTATGACTTCCATGTGATCGAAACTCAATACAACTTCACAGCTGTGCCATAGTTCGGCCGCATAATGTTTTGACGAGCTTTTTATCGCGTAGTATGAGCGGCTCAATGAAGGTGATTCTAGCTCTAACTACTCGAATGAATGCTAAATGAAGCTCGGTGCGTAGAGAATCATCACCTATGTCGAGGCTTGTTTTCTTTGAAATTTTGGTGCTCGTTTTTAATTGCGGCTAGCTAGTGTACTATGCTATTTTTCGGAAACTTCAATGTTACTGGTTCTGGTTCTGCAGAGGATCCGCAATTCGTTTTTTCTAGCTCCTACACCACACTACATGGTGCAAAAGGGAGGACAGATTGGAACACGACTATAAATGGGTACCGAACGGCGCATTTCCTTTGAAAACCAAGGAGAACAGGAGATTATCAGATGGTGTGCGCTATGGTTTGGGATGGCAGAGCATAGAAGAAAGCGAGAATACCAGTTGGGTTATTATCCGTTGTAAAACAATGTTGCTATATTGTGACCGCACTGTAAACCTTCTTATTTATTGACTCTAGGTAAACTGTCACAATGCCTGGTCCCCTCCCGTTCTTCCGTACTCTTCATAAACCCGGAGGCCGGCTCCGATTGACTTCCGTCTATGACCGGCTTTCTGTCTTTAGCGCTGGAGCACTCATGCAATAGCAGCACGACGATGCGCTTCATCTGGACCTCCTCATCCGAAGCATTTGAACTCTACTACGAGAGGAGTTGGACGATGTGTTCAAAGAAACTGGCTGAACGCGGCATAAGCTCAATGCAAAAATGCTGGATTTCCTCAACATTCTTGTGCTTATCTGATGTCGCTTTCGGCGTTCCGGGAAGTGCTCTGGATGTATGTGGCCTCTTCTAAACAGGTTCAAAGGAACTTCGAAGCTAGAGTAAACTTTATTATACATGGCTACGCTTGTGACCTCTGCCTTTTAACAGGTATGGAAATTAATACCACTGTGGATCAAACTCGAACTGGCCACCGGTAAATTAGCGGTCCAAACGATGTTCTGCTTACTACTCACTGTCTTTTGTAGACTCTCCTCCGCAACCTTCGAAGCCAGTTCGTCTCCTAATTACGAAGTTGTATTCCACAGCTGCTGCATGGATCTCTTGGACGTGTTAATGGGCACGCAGACGGAACAAGCAGTGTGTTGCAATAATTTCACGGGGCGTCATTCGTAAATTCTGCTCCTCGAATTATTGCAACACACTGCTTGTTCCGTCTGCGTGCCTATTATCACGTCCAGCAGATCCACGCAGCAATTGTGGAATACAATCTCGTGTTATAAGAAACTGAAGCCAAGTTTTTTTGCATCTCTGAGCTTCATCAAAATGAATAGATGCTTTTGAAGCTCTTGTATCAAAACTTTATTGGTAAGCTTTCGGCGTTAACACCGTCATTAGAACTTCGAAATACAATACTTGTCGTGGTCCCCCCGCTCGTGGTACGTGTCGTGGTCCCCCCGCCCAAACATGCCCAGGAATGGAGATACAGGACCGTGAAACACGCTAGTTCCTCCATGCTCCGCCTTACACCTTTTGCGGCGCAGATTCCCGTCCTTCATAACATCCGTTGCAAGCGCGCGTGTCGCGTGCGGCTCCTTGGCACTTTGCCAAGTCCTTTAATTGCGCTCTCAAATACGAGTAAAACGCAATTTCCTGATGCGGATAACATTGGAGGTGCTACAAAATAAGAACAGAAGATGATGACAAGGGCCAGAACTCAAGAGCAACTCGGCTGCATCCGCAGAATCCATCAGAGGCCGCGCATTCCCAGAAAACATGAGAATAAAAACAATCCAAGCGTCCCACTCGTTTATTCTAAGTATTTCTATGGCTTTGGCGCCGGATTCGCGCCGGATCGTAGAAATTTACAGGCGATTTCAACTAATTTGCCTTTCCTTGATTTTTTCATTTTTGTTTTATTTACATTTACATCGTTGTGCTTCATTTCTAGCCTGTGTCATCTTCATCTCCTTGTACATGGATTTTGAAGCATGAGCAACACCTAAAATTTTATTCGCATCAGGAAATTGCGTTTTGCTTGTATCAAACTAACGAGTATGCCGTTTTATTTTCATGTTTCGTGGAAATACGCGGCCTCCGAGGGATGTTGCAGAAGTGGCACAGTTGCTTTTAAGTTCTGACCCTCGTCATCATCTTCTGTTCTTATTTTGCAGCACCTCCAATGTTATCCGCATCAGGAAATTGCGTTTTACTTGTATTTGAGAGCGCAATTAACTTGGCAAAGTGCCAAGGAGCCGCACGCGACACGCGCGCTTGCAACGGATGTTATGAAGGACGGGAATCTGCGCCGCAAAAAGGTGTAAGGCGGAGCATGGAGGAATTAGCGTGTTTCACGGTCCTGTGTCTATGTGTCTTTAAGTGACCTACAGCTACAACAAAAATATAACATCAGCATCAATACTACCACGGGCGGGGAGGGAGGGGACCATGGGTGGTGGAGTGAGCCGGCTGGTGCGGCGGCGCAAATGAAGTGAAGACTCTCCAGCAGCCAACCCCAAGGCACATGGGTCTTCTTTTGTCGCAGTTATCACGCGATTAGCCTTAGGAGGTCACGTAGCTCCTCCCTCGCGTTGATTGCTGGCTTGATGCGATGGATTTCCTTCGCCTCCATGATCTTCCTCTCTAGCGGTCGTACTAAATATTTGTGCAGAACACTCACATCGAATGGTGAAAGATCCTCGTTCCCATCTTTGAGTGCGCGATGTCTGGAGAATGCGCAGCGTGGGTAGGCGCGGGATTGGGCAACGCTCTTCTGTGTTCGTCCAGACGATACTTCAGCGGTCTTGCAGTCTCTCCCACGTACTCTTCTCCACAACCTCTACATCGGATAAATACACAGTTGCTTGGAGCTTCACAGATCTCCTCGGATAAACAGTATCGACAAGAATGCTCGTGCACCGACGTTCGTAGATCCGGGACGAGGTAAGGAGGTCTTCAAGGGTGGGAGGAGGGCGGAAGACGAGTCGGATGGGAAGCTGAGAACTCTTCGCAACGCGATTCACTTCTCGTGACAATATCGTTGACAAAAGGCATTGTGAGAGTCACTCCATCTGGCGATCTATGTGGAGGCCATGTTTTGAAATTTCCTTCGAAATATCCGTTTCTTTCGAGGACACTTTTGACCTTGTTGTCTACGATCGGGTCCCTTCGCGTTCCAAGCTTCTCTTTTGTTCTAATAAGATTTCGTGCGACATTCGCCTTCATATAAATCGGATGAGCACTCCTGGAATGCAACAAATGTTGGAAGGGCCTTTTTCTTATGCCAGAAGTGTTCTGAAGAAAAAGTGTCTCCCAACACGTTAAGTGCAAGACCGCTGAGTTACCGCCTGGAGGAACACAGGAAAGCGTTGTCCAATCCCGCCGCCTACCCACGCAGCGCATTCTCCAGGCATCGTACCCTCAAACATGAGAACGAGGACCCTCCACCATTTGATGTGAGTGTTCTGCACAAATATTTAGTACGACCGCTAGAGAGGAAGATCATGGAGGCGAAGGAAATCCATCGCATCAAGCCAGCAATCAACGCGAGGGAGGAGCTACGTGACCTCCTAAGGCTAATCGCGTGATAACTGCGGCAAAAGAAGACCATGTGTCTTGGGGTTGGCTGCTGGAGAGTCTTCACTTCATTTGCGCCGCCGCACCAGTCGGCTCACTCCACCACCCATGGTCCCCTCCCTCCCCGCCCGTGGTAGGTATTGATGCTGATGTTATATTTTTGTTGTTGCAGTAGGTCACTTAAGTATTGTATTTTGAAGGCCTGATGACGGCGTTAACGCTGAAACTTACCAATAGAGTTCTGATACAAGAGCTTCGAGAGCATCTATCTGACCAAGTCTTTTTGTGCAATGTGTTAGCATTCAAGACAGAGTGAGAGCTGCAAGAGACTCCTATGCAAAAGTTACTGCCTAAGGAATGAGAACGGCTGCAGTGCCATATTAAGCTGCCAGACACGAACTTCTCGTTGTTGAAGCCTGTGCTGAGCTGACAACCGGTCTAAGCCTTCACTAAGGTGAAATTTATATGTCAGCAGTGCAGGAAATGGCGTAAAATTCATTGAGCTGGGAGAGTGAGAGCGATCAAGGCGACTAGTAGCGCACTCGCCCCGTCGAGCGATAGATGCGGCTTTAAACCTCATCTAACGTCCGCTTTTGCAATGAACTCAGCACTTTTGTAATAATTTTCGGGGCGCAAAAGTGCGGGAAAGCAGTTATTACACTAAAGCCACTTCAAGAAAATGTATAACCACTCACACTTACCGGAGTCAAGCGTAAGTCGCGTGGTCCGCGACATGCGAGTCGCACGTGACCTGCGATAAGGGGCGGGGTCGGATGTCAGTGATGACGGAGCGGTGGCTACTAGTGGAACGCTGCCATGCTTTTGTGCCTCGCCGTGGAGTCGGTATCTCGTTCTAGTAGCTGCGTTCATGACAAAATAATCCAGTGTCAGTGGAAGTATAGTGGTACAACCTTGCAACAAGTCCCGTTCCTCACACACGGCCAGTAAACCATTACCCGGCCCAGATGGTTGGTTGACCACATTAATCCCTATTTCCGAGTCGCTGCACTTCTAAATGGAAGACAAGTGCGTATCCCACTCCATGGAGTGGTTTATTAGCGCCTCTGAGCTTCATTTCGTATTCATCAAAAAGAGGTGTGTTGAAAGTATTCCGAGGTTTTTGGATGGGAATGTGGACTGTACCAGTGACTGAATTATAAGTTCAGAAAGTCAGGGCGCATACAGTACCATTCAGGAAGTCAGGGCGCATACAGTACCAAAGTACCCAAAAGTTGCGCGTGAAATCAATCGTGTTGGTCGTGAATGCACACAACGGGCCGCAGGACTACATGGCCGATACGGACTCAGACGTGGATTACGGTAACCTGGCCGCGCAAGTAGGCACCTGCCGGGGCCGGGAAAGTTGCCACCAGGGTAGCAACCCCACCACGGAGCTTCCTCCCGCCCCCTGCTGCGGTATAGTACGAGCTACTGATCGTATCTCAAACATGAGTAATGAGTATGAGTAACTGTACCGGATTACGGTGTCCGAGTATTTGCGTTCAAGACACAAATTTTTTAACTTCAATCGCAACTTTCGAAGGCACTGTGCGCACCCTGACATCCTGAACTCATAACTTACTTGTCTTGTGTACGAATGAGGGGACCCTCTTACGGCAGCAGAAGTTTTGGAGCCAAAGTCGTGATTGGCGAATTTTCGCTGTATTACTTCTATGGAGAGGCGGAAGTAGTGTAGTGACAAGTGACCCTCTGGTTCGAATCCCGGGTCGACTCCCGCCCAGGCCAACCAAGCCTTCTACCCTCCGGGGACGGTAAATTGGTACCAGATTCGTCTGGGAGGATAAAACACTGACTTGTACATCGGCTGGCCACCGCAAGTCATTGTAGGCCACATCGCATTCAATAAGCCACTACGATTCTGAATGGAAGTAGAATGCGTGCCGCATCCCACAAAGGGATTGATCAACGGCGAAGACTTTATCCTTTATCCTTTTACTTTTATGGCAAACATGTGCCAGGCTGAAGGAGAGTGACTTTCTTCGTGTGAAGATGATATGGTTACGACCGGATTGTAGTTGAACAGATTAGAGACAATAATTTATTAGATCAATAGACAGGGACCCAGTGTTGGGCCACTGGAGACTAGAATATGTGTCGAGTAGAAAAGAGAGAGAAATCTCTATACATCGTGACCCCGTTATTTGTACTCGAAATCCCCGGGGCTGCACACTTAATTTTAAAGTGCCGGCGGCTTAGGTTTTCGTGAGGTATTTTCATTTTGGAACAGTCGTAATCATGTCTACATTTAGCACAGAACAAGTGGCAGTTGTTTGAAATTGAAATATCCCACGAGTAACCCGTCCTATGCCATGCTCAAAAGCCACGCCTACTCCGTCTCAGGGATAAGGAGTATATCTGTTGTCGCGAGAGGGGGCGGGGCGACCCTATGATACCTCGGGGGTCAGCCGTTTCCCCCGGCAATATCCTCAGGCACCACAATATCCACTGGTCATTCGCCCCAGAGGAGGTCTCCTCTAGTCTCCAATATCCCAGCGCTGGGTCACAAGCAAGCAACACAATATAATCTACATATTCTGTTTATATGGCTATGCCACTGGTGGAAATCTTTATTATACGGCCTAACGTTTCGACTTACGTTTCGACGTGGTCGTCTTCTTCAGAGGCCTAAACGCGTTTCGAGGTTAGGAAATGAACACTACCTTACTAAGCGCCCAACCAACCCTAGCAGTTCCGATGGCGTGTTCGGAACTCAACCCGAAAGCCCACACAACACGAAGAGTGCACTCACCAAGCTTCCACCATATATCCGCAGTCACATGCGGCTAGTAGTTAGTAGAGAATGAGACTTAACATTAAGTCTAAGACTAGGTAAGTCTCATTCTCTACTAACTACTAGCCGCATGTGACTGCGGATATATGGAAGCTTGGTGAGTGCACTCTTCGTGTTGTGTGGGCTTTCGGGTTGAGTTCCGAACACGCCATCGGAACTGCTAGGGTTGGTTGGGCGCTTAGTAAGGTAGTGTTCATTTCCTAACCTCGAAACGCGTTTAGGCCTCTGAAGAAGACGACCAAGTCGAAACGTTAGGCCGTAAATAAAGATTTCCACCTAAAAACCTCGAGTGGCATAGCAATATAAACAGAATAAACAACGATGGCGTTCAAGAAGAGAGAACTTGGAGAATAATCTACACAATTTCTATGGGTCCATGGATCCCCACAGGAGGAAATTCTCCAGTTCTTAGAACCGTTTAACTTTGCATGCAGCATTATGGCTGAACAGGTCGCGCTCATAAAAAGCTTAAAAAACACTGCTAGAAAATTTCCGAATTACTTTTGCCATTTTCAACGACGAGCGAATCTATGCTGTAATAGAGCTGAAGTAAAACATTCGAATTTGTAAGAAAAAAATCTTTTATTTCCAGAACCATATAGGTTTCTGCTCTACTGTACAGTTAAACAAAGTTGTGTCAATGGAAGGTGAAAAACTCGCATCCAGAAAAAATTTCCCGCATTATTTCTGTAGTGAACCCGCCATGCAAGCTCAATAACTTCAATGTATACACGTGAAGCCTCTTTTCGAAACTTACGATTCTTACTTACCGCTTGGCAAGGGATTGCTTGCGGATGATGCTCCGCACCTTTTGAGTAGAACTGAAGCTCAGTGGAAATCTAGTGGGCCATGCAGCGCCCCCCCCCCCTTCACAGAACGCGACGCAGCCGCAGATATTGGGCAGATACACCAACAGATTGTAAGAGGAGTCGTAGCGGACAGTATAGTGGCAAGTGGCGCCGCTCATCATGTGTGGTCTGGGTTCAATTAGAAACAAATGAACAAATATTGGGGAAAGGAATACACTCAACATCACAGATGATCCGTTTCGCCCGTTATCGTAGACGAATCATCGATGTCTTACCAACCCCCGGGCTCCTCAGTACGATAGAGTTGAGACATGGACATGGACTACATAGGGGAAGGAGTTAAGAAAAAGGACAAAGCGAGAAAAAATGTAAAAAAGTTGACATGCAAAATCCATGCAATAAAGATGAGAAGGAATTGTACAAGGAAAATGAAAGAAGGATATAACCGGTGTGAGTACAAGATTGTGTAAGAGGAAGAAAAATGGATCGTTGTAGATGGGCTAAACAAACTAAGGGAATAATGAGTAAAAGACACTGCCGCAGCGGATTACAAAAAGTTAAATCAAGAATTTAGTGGTAGAAGGAGAGCTAGTGTTGAACACCGCTGCCAATGAGAATACCTCTAACCAGTCTACTTATCTTTCTATAGTTATTTGCAATAGAGTATTTGTAACTTATAAATTTATTTTTGTAAATACATTTCACAATGCTAGTAATAATAAAATCTTCTTCGTAGCCATTTTTCGAAAGAGTCGTGACCATATCCGTTATTTTGCTTACCTTCCAAGACCCCGGATCATATTCCGCCCGTGCAACCCAGCTTTCCATGCCTGCGGGGAAGGCCAATTAGTATTAGACGTCTAAAAAGTTAAGAGCGTTGGCTTCCACAGTGAAACCCTTTAATCTTCGGGCTTTTTTGATGACGCAGTACGGAGAAAAATTTCCTAACAGGCAAGTTTCAGTTTGGAAAGCCAAGATATGTTTTGTACTACAATACGTTGTAAAAAGATTTGTTCGGCCGATTCCGTCGCGGTATGGGGGAGGATATTGTCGGGTAGCGGCACAGCCGAATGTCGGTCCGGGACGATGCAGCGTTTAGTGTTATGAGGCGCGACCAGACGAGTGGCACAGGCAACTTGGCGCCGCTTACCACAAGCGTGAAATGAGGTTCAAATCCCGGATCGTCTTCCGACGGGCCAACTGAGCTTTCCGTGCCTGCGGGGAAGGCTAATTAGTGTTAAGCTTGTCTAGAAAGATAAATCCTCAACTTTACATTGACAGAACTCTCATTTCCATCGCAATGCATTGTACAGGAAAATTCAGTCAGAAGCCATTACGATTCTGAAAGGAGGTGAACTGCATGCAGCATCCTGAAAAGTAGTTGGGAACAAAAGTTTACATCTTCGTGCTTTTTGCTGCATATTGCCCCTCACCGTTTCAAAAATCCTAGTGCTGAAGTCTTCTTCGGCATACGCGATGACATGGCTAGCAGTCTCACGGAAACCGGTCAGTAATATCTGTGATGTAGTGGTCCGTTACTTGATTGTCCTGACTCACTTATAGAGTCTTCACTGTGCGTTTTGGATGCAAGCGTGTCGGTCCACGACCTGGATGGGCGTTGCCCGAGATTACGGTATCGCAAGAAGCTGGTGCAAGGCAACTGGAAGACGAGACGGCAGGACAGTGGTTGTGAGTACTCACGATGTGTCGGTCCAACCCTAATCGTCTTCCACTCCCGCCCATGTTCCCTTCCCCTTTTCTCTCTGATGTTAATATAATAAATATGTATAGCCTAACTCTTTAGTATTCAAAACCGCTACACACCTTCAGATACAGGAGTCATGAACCTGCAATCTGATACGGAGGTCCCGGCGAGATGAATTTCTTGAGCATTACATTTGAAATAACTTTATCTAACAGCAGTTTTCTTTTCATAAAAGCTACATCTCTTTTGAATAAGTTTCTCCCCCACCCCACCCAAACCCGCTCCCCCATCGTCTTGATAAGTGCACATGTCAGAAGAAGACTCGGGAAGGAATTTCACACTGGACGACCTAGTGTGTACAGGTAAGCTTTACAATATTTTTTGTTTTGAATACGCATATTTCATAGCAAAAATACGATTTCAAAAAAAAATTAGAAAATAGAGGCAGGAGGAGGACGCTTTTTCTTTTGAGATGGGTCGAGTTTTTAAGTTGTGCTTGGGAATGCACACTGTGCATTAAAGACAATTATCGCGATCAAGTATTGCGGGCAATTGTACTCTGTCATGCACCAGTATTCCATAGTTAGCTTCTCAGTAGAAAAAGAAGCAGAAAAATCTTCGGGAACACCTTGAACCCAAACCTACCTTTAGCAGTGGGGGCGGGGCCTGGACGAGTGTGCCGGGCGTGGCTGCCAGAATTCGATGCGGCAGCCGCAATTGCGTCCCAACTTTCGAAATAGGATACTTTCGAACGTAATACTCATCCCTCGCCGCCTTTTCTTCATTCCTTCTTCTCTGCCTTCTTGTTCCTTTCCTCTTTCTTTTTCTATGTATGCTTTTTCAGGAATTTGCGCTTCCAGCCACCGGTCGGCGAGCGCCTTCGAAATTGGATTGATGCCGGGCAAGCGAAAGTATATTGAGGTATGGTCTTTACCCTTCGAATAATGGTAGCAGTCTTTGACAAAAGCTAGCTCTCCGATACTTTTCGCTTTATTCGCTATTTTCTAAAGTTGGAGTGTTTTCGTGCAGGCCAGTAAACAGGTTATTCCTATTTTCAGTCTCTGCCATTACTTGCTTATTTTTCTTCTTCTTATTATTAGCCTTAGACCACTATCCCCCTTAGACCACCCCCTTTTATCCTTTTTATGTTGAAGTGTAAGTCGCTTTTCAAGTTACAAATAAGGTAGATTATTCAACACTGTTACCTGTTCGGCGTTTACTGGCTACTCCTGAACATTCTGAAATCAGCTATTGCATATACGAAGGAATTACATTTTAGAGAGTTGTCTCTTGTAGGAATACGCTGTTCGTATGTGATTTCTTCACCATCTCGTCTTCCATTTTTGCGACGATTGCTCAAGTTGTGGATTGTACACCGGTAAGCCATGAAACCTTTCGTTCTAGCTCCACTACATTATAGTACGATTTGCTGATGTTTCCAAATTATGAACCCTTCTTCTCTGAAATTCTTCAAAGGATAATTATGGCGAATATTTCAGAGATCGACGCGACTACGACCCCAACAGGACCAAGATGTCTTCGTCAACTTCATTCAGCCTCGAATTTGTGAGCACATTAGCTTGTATTTGTCGTTACTTCAGACGTTTTTCGTCGAGATTGTTCCGTTTGTTGTTATGATGTTGAAGCGATGATACACTTTATTTCACATTGCTTTTTCAATGTCTTTCCAATAAAAGCGGCCTTCACTCTGGCCATGTAACAGCTGCCTGAAACCGGATTCATTCAGTTTGGTCGACCCTCTTTCGCCCTGCAGTATAGTTGTCTCAGGTGAACTGAATAGCAACTGCATACTTGTAGCCTGTACTTCTCTGATGTTGATTTTCATCCCGCGATCGAGAACGGAGAGACGGGGCTTACAGAGGCTTTTCCAAGTGGGCGGAGAAAGGCTGAAAGTGTAGGACGCTTCAACATTACAGTTTCAACTACTGTAAGAGCTGGTGTAGGCTTTATAGGGTAAAAAAAGGTGTGTCAACATTTGATGAGCGCCTTACAGAATCACAGCTCCTGCTCGTAGTAGTCTTCCGCGTTCAGGAGATCCTCGACCCACTGACTGTCACCTCTCTCTTGCAAGGCTATAAGCCGTCCCCTGAGGACGTTCGTCCAACTCTAAGTCCCTCCATACTTGTTTTGGTGAAGATTTCAGGACCAGCTTTGATGACCTATCGAGGTACTTTCGCTTGATCAAACAAACCTTCACCACTTTTCTTGTCCCGTTCATTTCCGCGCGCCGCAACGCATTAATGTGCATTGTGGCCATCATGGTGTACAACGGGTACGTCTCAATTGGATAGAATATCTCTTTGGGACAGTAGATTCTATCCAACGCGTGTTTAGCCTCACACCTGGAAGTGCCTCCGTGCGGGCTGACCTTTTCTAGATCTTTCTGGAAGGACTTAGTGAGAACGACCTCTCGGAGCTTCTTATAAGCCTTGCTATCAACACACATCTCCTCTGGTCGAGGACCCGACAAAGGAGCATGTGAACAGCTTGTGTGCGGGGCCGTTAGTTCTTCCTAAATATTGCACAACTAGGACGTTGTAGGGATGTCATAGGAGAAAATCACAGACCAGTGGCCACTGATGCACGCCGCAGACGTGCATCAGGCAGGTGTTGAAGAAGGCCTTGGTGGTCCCCGACTCTGCTTCAAGTTTTATAGCTGTCCACAAGTGTGATTTCAGCTTCTGCGTCCATCGCGCAATCTGTCCGCAGTCGCCGAACTTAGAGGCCTACAAAGAGACACCTGTGATTTCTTCCCACATAGTGCCTAAATGTTCCTCCTACCTTTCTGAGCTCATTACCTAGCCACTTCACAAGGTGCCATCCGTCATAGTAGTGACGGACGGCACCCAGCTCAGGCTCCATATCTCGGAGCGCAGCCCCCAGTGCCCGACTGCGGTCAGTCGTCACTGATGCCACGCTGAACCCGTTATCAATCACCCACTGCAATAGGCGCCTCATCCCCTCCACTTCCATGCGCGCACTAATGTTCTCTGAAACGGTTTTCAGTGAGGGTAACTCAGTATTAATCCACACTCGTCTCACCCGTCTCCGAACGGTGGAGCACCGCAGTGTGAAGAACCAGTTTGGTGCGCGTTTCCACCAGCACTACTTTTCCGATCAGCGCCGAATATCCTCGGCTGTCGTAGGCGCCATCGACTGCAAGGTGAAGTCCCTCGCCTTCCTGCGTTGGTCATAGGATTTTTAATTGTAGAGGTGTTCCAACAACTATTGTACCTGATACTCCTTCTTCACTAAGTTGAGTACCTCCTCCTGCTCTGAGCGGTAAACCTTTTCAATTGCTGGCTTGGTCCATTCAAATATTTTGTGGAAAAAGGTCTTGGCGAATATCGCCAAATTGCTTTGCTTAGCCCATCGCTCCAGTACCTGAATTCCTAGAAACATGTTCATCCGTGATCCATGAAATGCGGGTTAATACTGACCCTAAATCGCAATCCTGTAGTTACCGCTGATGCGGCTGCGACTACGTTTCCTTTGTGAATTCTCTCCCTCGAGTGGTTGACGACTCTCTCTTGGCTTTCCCACTTTTTCACTGACGGCCAACGGGTGCTGCAGATGCTGCACGCAAATCGGACCACAGCTGCAGTGCCGACTGGTTTCAAATGCGCCCCCTTCAGTGGTTGTCCACACCTGGGGCTCAAGCGGAATAAATCCATCAGCATTCTCCCATGCACAAGGTAGTATTTATCCAGATCTTCTTCATTCGTTTCCTGAACTTGCTCCGCTACGCTATCATCCGACTCACTGCCATCAGGGTGGTACTCGGAGCCCTAGAACTCAGCATTAACAATGTAGATGGACATTGTGTGTACGGGACCTCTCTGCTTACCGTTGATGCAGCATCATCACTGTCTTGACATTCATCGTTAATGCTAACATCTCCTTCTGAACTTGCTTCGGCTTTGACGACAGGGTCAGAAGAGGCTGAAGGGGGCTCCAAATCCTCCTGCATCTCCTTAACTTAGGTTTTATTTATTGCATGAAGTTTATGAAGCTTCTGACCATTTACAGACCTCTCCTTCATATTGCGCAGGCCACAAAGGGGTCCCATAATAGTTCGTCAACCCTTTGTTTACGTACATCGACACATCTCGAGATGATACGATGATACTTTGCATTTTGCAACTGAAATCAAGACATGAGAATCTGCTGCCATGGTTTTGCTCTCTAAAATGAGAACCCCAACAACACAGGACGTGACAGTCTAAAAACTAGATCTGGATGTTGGTGGGCCAACAAGAGGTTCTCAATTCAGCACCTTGGATGTTCGCAGACTCTTTGATGCCCTTCTCTTCGGCGATCACTGTGCAAAATGGTCATTGTCTTGTGTTGTTGTGATGCATGAACAATTTCATTGCGAACCTTTTTTTATTCCTTGAACTCTACTGTACAAACACAAAGAGTACACAGACAATTCACACTACTAGAAAGGAAATGTTCACAAGCAGTGATGGGCAACATGAAACAGGAACGGTTTACCACAAGACATTCCTCTACTTTCCTGTGGTGGACCCACAAAGAGATAGAAAATCAACTATCAAAAACAATAGTGCCAGTGCTACAATATTGATTTCAAAGTAGTTCGTCGCGCAGACGACTGAGCGAAATAGTTCGTGGAGCATGTTTGCAAGTCCGCTAGCTGTTGAGGCGTTCGACCATTCCTCATAGCGGCGTTTGTGCTCGACCATTTCCATAAACGGAGCCGCCTAAAGTGAAAGGGCCTCCATGAAAAGCAGTGTGGAAAATGTTATGTTGTTTACTTCGATTGGTGATGTCAAGAGTTTGCTGAAAATGGAAATTCTGGTGAGATTCACATACTTGAGCTCATCATTCGCTATCGTTAACACTTCGCGGAAAGTTGCCTTTTCATAGAGAAACTCCCGATGTTTGCGGGGTGCCTCATGGGCCGGATCGTATTCAAGCATATCAATGAGATCTTTCAGGTACTTGTCACTGAGCAGCGTCTGAATGAAACAAAGCTGAACAAAAATGCAATAGAACCGCACTATACCTAAGACATAACAGAAGGGCAAAAATACTAATTGCCCACCTGCAAAGAGAAAAGTGAATACTGGAGCTCGGAGGGAGGAAGGGGGGGGGGGGGGCTTTTCCTAGTACTGAGCCTGACGGCACGAGTCACTGAGAGTTGCCGACTAACTAACCGCAGTAATCCCACATTCCACAATAGGTCGCACTCAGGCTGTGCTCATGCTTCGCGGTTAATCGTCAAGAAAGGTAAGGTTCTGAGGTTCAAGTATAATGAATCGATTTGAGAAAAACTGCTCGCTACCTGCGCTTCAATTTTAGCTCAATACGCGATTTACTCGGACGAGAATCCGCCTTATTCTAGGCAAACGCTTGTACGATATCGATACTCTCTGTTTCTCTTGAAACTTCTCCCAGGGCGCTGAACCGCGAAGTATGAACGTTTGCATGAGCACGTCGTTTACCTCGAAGCATGTAGAAAAATAAAGCGAATAGCAACCAAGCCATCGAATAACAAGATGCAGAAGCAGTTTTTCCATAAGCGTTCAGACACTGGACAACGAACAAAAATAAAAAAGGCGAAAATTCAACGAAAAGTAAAGAAACCGTAAAGGAACACATTACCCTCGTGTAAGACATATTTCTACTAACATGAATAATTTCTTCGCAATCGAAAATACAGCGTACGCAATCCATCCTTATGTTCAACATCTTCACACATGTGAAAAACATCGACTAACTTCGGCAACACACTAAAAATTTATTCATTTAAGCGGAAATGGAAAACTCTTGGGTATGACGCGCTAATTCATTGACTCCTCATTGCCTGCCCCACCCTACCAGTAAGTATTTTTGATGCTTGTAGCTTGGGCGATAATGTACACGAAGCATTTCAAAACAGTTCAAACAGACAAAAGGTTCTTGTACAGAAGTGTGACCCGCATGTCTACATATAGGCTGAAGTGCACTGAAATGTCTCTGAACGGGTTGAGCAATAGTGCCACAGAACCGCCTTTGATATACATACCTTACGCACAGGTGAAAACAATCCGTTACCTGCTAGGGAGTGTCATGTCAAACCCGTGACTGACGTTCTAACTCGCCCGTGACTGACGTGGGCCAGTCAATGGCGAGTTAGAACGAGGTACAAATATATAAAAAAATTCTAAAGCCAAAGAGACATTATCCTAGAGCTACCTTTCCGACTCCACTGCTCAAAATCACACGACCAGCAGCACCAGTGGTTGAAAGTGCATTGGTTGAGTCCTCGCTCAGCTCTCCATCATCCATCTCGTCATATCCGCCATCCTGAATATCTTGATATCTACTAAGAACAGTTTCGAAAGAAATTAATGCGATAATCCCCACTCGAAGTCATATTGTCGTCAACAAGAAAGCGAAATGACAACAAACCCCACTTGACAACAAATCTCCCTACCATTGGAAAAGCAAGCACTACATTCCATAAGCAAAAAAAAACTCTAATGGTTCCGCACTTTCACACATGTTTACAAGCCTGACCGAAGTAAGACCTTTAGCTGAGCTATGAGCCAACTTTGGCAAAATGCCAGTGGGACCGCGGGCTTAAAGGGACGCGCGGGCTTTAAAGGGACGGATGCAGTTCGGGACCAGACGCCTCGTCCACCTACCGTCTCCGTGAGCCTAGCGAGCCTTGTCGAAATTGCGATAACTTCCTCATCGCGCGCCATTGATGGATAAAAGCGGGATCATCTTCATCAAGGCGCAGAGGGTTCCAGAAGGC
>MU914581.1:4749-21147 GCA_036418165.1 Cooperia oncophora
GAAATGAAATCGGAAAAGTACTGGGTTCAATGAGTAGAATCCAATGAACATTGCGATTTTATATGTTAGCCCCCGGAAATGCACTGATGAAGTCGTAATGGAATTAAACCTGTTCTCCTTGAAGTAGCTGGTCGAGGTCCCATGGGTTTGGCTCGGGCATTTGCGGATACTCAGACGAGAAACGTGCATCCATTAACATCCTTTGAGCGAGGCTTCCTGAAATATAAATTTGGAATGACGAGTTCTTTTGCAGCTGCTGAAACTAGGCGATTTAATCAACGGGGGCATTTTACACTTTTGATACTACTCATCGGCGTGTGGACCCATCTAGACAGCCTATTCTCGAGTTGACAGTTTTTACTATGATGGCTTGACGAGCTTGCTGGTTATGTGACAACTAGAACTTTTGGTGGGGGTCCTGCCACGATAGGCCAGAGCGCAGAGCAATAAGGGACTGCTACAGCTAAGGCACCGTGAGGTAGAAAAAACACTATGCGAGCCAGGAGATGAGCTTTTTCGAAAGGAGCGGACACCGGGGTGGATGAGCCTCTTAGTATGCGTTAAAAGTTGGAAAGTAAAAGGTCAAGTGGCCATAATCACTATCAGCAAGAGAGCAAGAGAAAAAAAGCAACAAAGTTGGGGCATTAAAGGATTGAGTTTTAGTTAGCCGTGCTGAGCCCTGCTCGAGCTTCACAAGAGTTGACAGGTTTCACCACGTGAGAGTTGCAAACCGGAACTAGTGAAGCAATGCGAAATGCCCACTCCTCCCCCCTCCCCCGTCGCCGAACTGCGCCCTGAAATTACAAGAAAAGCTGGGGGAAGCATAAGGAAGTGCAAAGGGGTTGAGGAAGATATACGAAAGATGGAAATGCAACGTTGAACAAGAGTAGAGCTGCCAAAGGAACATTTCGCGGTTAGCCGCACATACTGAGGTCCAGAAAACTACAGCGGCAAAGCTGATTGACCAATCAGTGAAGAAAAAGCAACAAAGCTCAAGTACGTCCTCAATAAAGCCCCTCTTTGTATTGCTTGTATTTACCACGAGCGACAGTGTTCTTGCTCGCATGCGTTCTTGCTTATTGGTGTCATGACGATATCGGCTATCGAAAGTTCATTTATTTCTGCCATACGAGGCTGTCAGACAGAGCCTTCTACTGGTCCAAAGTTTCGAACTTCTCGTCTTCTTAAGGGTTCTCAAGAAGGCGAAGCTTCAAATTTATTAACTGTAAAGCTAAACACCTTCCCCACCATAGCGTCATCTCGTCGAACGCTTCTGAACAACCCGGTTATAACTGCAAACATCTCCTCAAAGGTGCCACAGTGCGGACCCTGACCCAGGCTGTGTGATAGTAAGACTAGTAAGGACAATTTGGTCTCACTTGAGTAGTATCGTGTCGCATAGGTGGAGCTGATCTCAGCTCAGCGTACAGCATCGTGTTATGTGAAATGGTAGCCCCCTTCCCTGAGGGAGGGTGTCAGTACGACTCTCCCCACCTAAAAGATGGTCTCGGTATGACGTACGACCCCCACCTCCCTCCACCACCGCCTACAATTTCCCAACATTTCCAGTTTTCAACACAAAAAGTTCCGGTCGAGCGGGAGAGGAGAATCGCTCTCCAGGCAGGAAATAATAGTACGATGCTATGTGTTTCACACAACCGATGATGTACCCTGTATCAGCTATTTTCCCCTATTACGTCACTTTTACCATTCCGATCCTTATAATTTCCTACCTCTTCGTAGTCACTGACAATCCTTGATTACCACGACATGGACGGCCAGGCGGCCCTGGGCTGCGCAACCTGTCTGCAGCGCGCTTGCTGCGCACCTTTGAGCCCCGAAAAGGGCGCAACATCAATATGGAGGGGTACCCCGTTCCCCCATAATTTCAACTATTGTGACTTGGCCAATCGTAAAATCTGTCTCTAATTCAATTAAAAGCCAGATTTCAGTTTCTGTGGAAGGCCACGCATTTTTGGTACAGTTTGGACTATAGCAAAATTCTTTTAAAATCGGTCAGTGGTCAAATCCGGGCTTTCGGATTTCGAAGCACAGGGTACAGCATCATCAGCATGTGAAATGGCGGTGTCAGTACAACCCACCGCGAGAAGATCCCTGGAAACCCCCTTTCCTTTCCGGCTCTAATTGCTGCTCTGACGAGAAGGATTAGATACGTAACGACTCGCAAGCGCTTGCGGTCGTCTTATGACTCCATGGCAAATTAGCGGTGGAGCAGATCTGTCGGCCAGGTGGAAATCGTTGGGCTTTTTTTGTGGGGCTTTTGAAAAAAGGAAGGCGACACGTTGAAGCAATGTCCCTAGCGTTGCATTTTCTACCTACTCGCGAACTGAATCTCCCCCCGTTCGTGGAATGTTTTGGGATAGGTCACGGACGCGTTAGTGGCAAATCCCGAGCGACCGTCTCCCCCCCCCTTGCCTCGCACGAAAAGGTTCTCGCACAACGATGCTGTATGATTTTCCAAGCACTACCATGGCAAAAAACTGACGGCCGTAAGGGGTGTACCAGTATTTCAGTTCTCCGGCTCCTTGGAAGCGGGGCGGTGTCTATGAATATCTGCTGAATCTTTCAAATAGTGATAGGACGAGAGTATAAAAAGGGACGGGAAGAAAGTGCACAGGGTCACTTATCTTGGGCTGAGCGTTATTTCCACTCATGTTTAACATTTCCACTCATAGTCGTAGAGAGAGAGAGAGAGAGAGAGAGAGAGAGAGAGAGAGAGAGAGAGAGAGATGCATACTTGGTATATGGTCCACCATAACCAAGAAAACGTCGATAGTACTTATTACTAGGATTTTTTCTCCTTCACAGTAGTCCTAAGTCTAAAATTTAAATTTTAGACGTTAGGATTGGAGTGCACATAAATGAACAATGAAGAGGCATGAAGATGTAAATGATGGCGCGGCGGCTGAATGGAAGCTACCGCTTGATCCTGATAAAAACGTCCAAAACTCTGAGTGGATGTCGAGTGCATGGCGTTTGCCAAAATGTTTGCCAAGTGTTCATACAATTCCATGTTTCCTTACAATCCTGTTTACTTTTGCCTTGCATGACTACCCAACATCTAGTGGGCGGTTTGACTACCCAGAACAACTAGTTCTTGTTTGTTGTTCTGACAATGAGTAATAGATTCCAGTGGGATCGCATCTCATTTTTCAAGTGAAGAAGCTTTCAGCGCTATAACTGACATGTTCGAAGATTGGCCTAGGCTTTTGACAGCTCTTAAACCAAATAATCCATCATATCGCTCCCAGAAGAATCTGCCGGTCATTCTACATCATTTTCCGTTGTGCTGCGCCTCCATAATGAACGACATATCCCTTTCCCGATAATTTGCTTTTCGACAGGAAATTCTGTAATTACGTGGGCACGCAATGGTTCAAATTAGACGGCTTAAGCTCGAGTTTTTTTTCTAATATGCTATGGTGGATGGATTAGGAGAAAAGCTTCCGGTGATGAAGAAGCCTCTCCTTCCAGGAAACGCCATGCATTTCAGTTCCCTTTAGAATCGAAGTTGTATTCTGAATTAGCTCCTGCGCTAATCGGCCGGCTTATTGTTCGCAGGGGAGTTTCGGAGATGGGAACCACAAACTGGTCACTGTTTGCCTTCGAGGGTGCGCCATGCATCTCACATCCCCAGTACGATGGACGTACAATATAAGATGTGCTGTGTGAAGAGTTGTAAGTGGTAAACTGAGGGCATGAACTGCAACTTTGAAGTCGTGATCAGGGCACATCGTAAGTTTGTGATCCCTATCGACGAGATATCGAGAAAACTCAGAAAATCAGAGCAGGGGCAACGCCAGGGACAGTATGTCAAAATGGGCGGAGATCTTGAGTTGGTGCTGCCATGCTAGTTCCTTAAACCTGTCTAACGAAAGCAGATTCAATTAGGAGCATAGCAGCACCAACGCATGAGATCTCCGCCCATTTTTGACTCTAACCTGTCCTCCGGCATTGAGGCTACTCTGATGTTCCTGTGATTTTCTGAAGAACGTTGTCTACCCACCCCGACGTCCTCTGCGCATCCACCGGTAAAGTGTTCGAAGGGGAAAATTGGGAGCCGAATCTTCGAGAACCGGTTTTTTCTCCGAAAAAGTTGTAGGGAGTTGAGAAGTTTTAGGAAGGAGATGGGAGGGGCAGAGAGAGAACGACTGCTCTTAGCAGAAGAGGAATTTTCGAGTGGGAGAGCAGGGTCACATTTACAGTCTTTTCCCAACAGCAGGCAAGGTCCTGGTCGTGCCTGCTACTGCGACGCTATACTGTGCAGTGCCGTTGAAAGTTCCGGTACATTTAAGGCGAAAACTTCACTCCCTCTTGAAACTAAAAAAATCGTTTTCTGTATCGTTCAATGGGCATACCTGATCCAGAACTGATTTTATTTAGAGTGTAGATGAAACAGCAAACATTTTCAATGAATGACTAGTGCGGTTCTTCATCTTGGGGGAGGAAGGGAAGGAAATAACATACAGCGCGCATAGCGAGAAAAATCAATCAAAAAAATTCCGGCTACGCGAAATACAGCTCACCCCCGCTCTTCCTCATATCCCGAACCAACTATGGCTTCCACCTTTGCTGAGAATTGCTGAACACAAGGTGGAGGCCAATAGTTGGTCGCTCGGACGTACCTAATATTAGATTATAAATTCCGCTCCTTGCAACATTTGTTTTGAAGGCAAAGGATTTTTCCTGTGACCTCGTTTGGGAATACAGACCCCGAAAAATGCAAGCTTTATTGGCCATTTTGCAATAAAATCCATAAATGGGGGTAAAAGGTAAGCGAATTCGGTATAGTTTCGAGGGTGACGAGTCCAGAAACTGCAAAGGAAAACAGGAAACAGTTTGAAACTCAGCAGCTAGCAGCACAAATGGCTGTTATAACCACTTTGGACTTGAATTTATGTATTATGTAGAGTGGGCTTGCAGGTGGATTAATGCTTGTTTTTACAACTACTTTTGCTTTTTGACCGCTTCACCCTCCTGATACGGTAGCCAGCAGTCTCACTGGAATTAGTTCTCCACCACCGACGAAACCAAATCTCATAAACTGCTTTCGCCATCTATCGGTGCCATATCTCTTCACTGCCATAACTTATAGAGTTAGTGGCTACCGTGCTAGTGAGAAGGCATGTGAGCGGGTGTGAGTTGGAGCGCAGACTGGGCAGCCTTTTCCATAAATTGTGAGTCTAGCTCAGATTAAAATCAGTTGTTAGAAAACCCCTACAATTTACAGCCTTGTTCGCATGACGAGGATGTCACTGAGGCTGGGTTTGGCACTGCGCCAACTCTGTTTTTTTATAGTTGTTGAAGCGGCAGCGATTGGTGTGGAAAACGACAGATATGATCGACATGAAACAGTCTTGTCGCTTGCACGCTTCAACAACTGATAGCAAACGGCTTGGCGCCGTCCAAACCGTTCCTCCAAAACAGCCGGCTATCATCCGCAGCGAACAAGACAGTAACAGGGCGCATCGTTGTGGGGAATTCCCAACAGGGTCGTATTTAGCTACCGGGAGATTGGTGTCGCATTTGGGCCGAGAAAAATTTATTTTGATAGTTGATTTTTCTCGCTTCATGGACGTTGTAAAAAAGGGGGTGGGGGTCGTACTTGCTCGTTATTGTAAGGGGAGTCGTATTTTTCTCGCAGCCTTTCCCGTTTCACATGTGCTATCTCCTCCCCCCCCCCCCTTCGACAGCTCATGAGGATTGACAGAAGGTCGGAGGAAAGGGCGAGAGTGGTAAAACAGTCGAAAGAATTCTCGGGAATTCCCGGAAAAGGTGGCAGGGAAGTTGGAGGAAATCCGACTCAGACTCGACCGAAATCCCCAAACAACGATGAGCCCTGGACAGTAAGTCAAGCGAATGGTGCAGACCTCAGTTCAAATGACAGAATCTGTAAGGCTGCGAGATCGCATGATATCACAAACAATTTCACCAGGATATGTACAACCTCTCCTTGCCATTGTTGTGCACAAACCACACCCCTCCTGGCCCTCTCGTTTGCAGGGGAAATGAGTGTGTGAGCAATCTAGTATTGTTAAGGCCGCGCTTTCGTGATCGGCTCCCCCACCTCTGCCTCAAGTGCGACCCCTCGGTCCCGGGGATAAAACTCTATCTGCTTTTGCTTCCACTTTCGCAGAACAACCCTTGTAAGTCCGGGAATCTTTCTCACAAGTATGAAGATCTATTCCAGTCAGACAAGTACCCCCCCCCCCCTTTCCTTGCTAGAACTAGGGCCTCTCCGTCGCTATTATCTCACCCATTGCCTGGATAGGCAAACAGCGCAACGCCGTTGTGCGAAACAAAGCAAGGGTGCCGCTGGGTTGGCCCCATTTGGCCTTGGAGGCCTTTTTTGAAAGCTCATTCTTTACGTCTCACGGGCACATCTTTACGCCAAGTCGACGGTGAGGCAGTGCTACTACTGATAAGTTTGTCGAAGTTGTCTACACCCACTGCTTACCCCCCCCCCCCCTAGTTGCCAGCATTGCCTAAGATTTATACAACTAGTTCTGATAGTTGCAATTAGTAGTCAGTTCCTGACGACCTCCTCCTCCCCCCACCCCCCTGCTCGACAGCAAAATCCTGGGAAAAAACTAGAAAATTCTCGGGAAATTCCGGAAAAACTGGAAAAAGTGGTGGAATCTGGGAAAATCTAGGAAAGTGGTAGCTAGGATGGGGAGGGGGTCGTATCACAGGATATGGAATCAAGGGGAGGGGTCGTATTTTGTAGGAATTTATCACAACGCGATGAGTGCCCTGGACGCAAAACAACGAAGTTTTGGGGGAAATTGGTAAGAAGGTAGGTAGGGAGGGAATGGGGTCGCACTGGGAAACTATTAGAGCATGTTTTCCACAACGTGATTATGTGCCCTGCTGTGTGGATTCTGTGTGCAGAGCACGTCGTACATCAGGGAATTCGTAGCAAAGGTCGTATTTGGTCGGGTGACCCCCCCCCCAGTCGGTGGCCCTTCTGAAGTTCTTCCCAATCACTATTTTCGGCAGTTTGAAAATAATAATCGTTCGGTAGCGATACGCCCCCACCCCCTCCCTACTTCATACCACTTTTCCAAATTATTGTAGATTCAGGAAGTAGGGAAAAGACAGCAAGGCCAGGAAGATTCTTAGGGGTCGTACCAGGGGAACAACCTGGGAGGCGTAATTCCCATAAATTTTCCCCAGTAGCAGGAATGGCCCTGCTTGCGCGTACATTCGCATCTTTTCTACACACTTTTCCAGAACCTTGCCATTTATCATTCATTTGTCATCACTAGCCAATCTACCCATAAATTGCATACAGTTTTATCAGTAATAATATTAATGATAATCATAGCACTGCAATATTGAAAATAATTTATTTTTGCATGTTCTAGTCCCACAATTACAAGTAAAAAAGAATAAAGATGTAGTAATATTCGCGAAATATAGGATTCAAAAGGTACAGCACAGTCACTCGAAGAATTGCCGAGTCCCCAGTCCATATAAACCACAATGCATCGATATAATGAGTAAGCGGTCATAAAGTCGCTCAGGAAAATGAGAACCCACAAAAATGCAGTTTTATGGCGAAGCTTCCGCGCAACGTGCTTGCTCAGAAGAATTTGTTGCAAAAATGGGCGGCGTCTCAAACTGACTGAAGAGATGCATGTTCTCCAAATTCACTGCCAGAATAGACTGTCCTTTGGGAAATGTTCTCAATGTCCCGAAAATGTGCATGTCAGCAGAAAAAATAGGGCAAGATGTCATAACACAAAATTAAAGAAATATTGATTGTGAGGATCTCGGGTAGTTATTAGAAAATCCACGATGGAGTTGATATGTGGGAGTAGGGCTCTTCCGAATCTTCCCAGGATTCTAGAGTGAATTCAAATGCATGAGGAATGTTGAATTCTGGTGTTGGTATGCTTTTCAGTTTCGGATCTTCTGGACTCGGATGGCTTGCGTGTTTACTCCATTTTTACCCCCAATCCTGGCCGACACGGAAATCTCAGCATTTGGGCTCGGCCTAAGTAATTGGTTTTACGTCGTCGGTAGGGAATACACACTTCCTTTCCAATCAAGCAAAAAGGCTTGCTTGTCCAGCCACGTTGGGTTCATTACGCTGCAAACACTAGTGCTTCTTAGGTTTGCAAGCAGTTTTTATGAATCATTTTAAAAATGAGCATAAATAAGTGTACACTATGCTATACTAACATAATAAATATATACTGTATACTAGATAATAAAGAGGCGAAAGTGGGTAGTGACAGTTGGCTCGCTCACTAAACACCCGGTTAAAGGGTCAAATCACGGATCGGCTATCGCGCAGACCAGCCAATCCTCCTACTCCCCTTCCAAGTCATGTTCTGAATGGAAGTAGGACTCGTGCCGCCCTGAAAGTTCGGTTAACCGAATTTTTGAGGGCGACAAGTGTCCTACTTTCTTGGTTAACCACATCGAGTGCTTTATCCGTTTACCTTTTATGTTGTTCATAAAGTGAAGCAATAAGTGATAGGAACGTGGAGCCCTATTAAAGTTAAATCTCAAGTTGATCTCCGAAATTCAAACCAGACATCTCTGGACACTGAGTCATCCTTTCCAGGAGACAATCACATAATAGCAGAAGGTTTAGTCGTCTAGGGAGGGGCCATTTCGTGCTTTCGCATGACACGTTTCCCTTTGTCGTACAGTCATCAGGGACAAACTGGTGAAATCTTGTGAAGCCCATGAAGCGATGCTAGTCAAAGTTTGTAGAAACTACTTGTCAACTTTTGTAAAGCACTGAACAGACATTAGGAAGCGGCAAGAAGTGCAAAATGCCCCCCTCCCTCCCCACCTAACCGAACTGCGCCCTTCAGAATTTCATAAAGCGAGATGTTTTGATTAGGTGGTTCGAAGCGAGAAAGTACGCCAGGTGTCTAAGGCTGACAGAGTATATCATGAGAAATGGCGAACTTTCAATGCTTCTGCGCTGACTTCTGGCTTGAGCTTTATACTATGGCTGAACTGACCCTTTTGTATAGAATTTCTGCTACCACTGTCAAAGTCCAGTTTTATTCCCAATTACCAGTGGAAGCGTAGCCCCTGACAACTCCAATTTACAGGAAGTAACAGAGTCTTCAAAACAATGTGGAACCATTAGAAAAATCAAGAAGATCCCGAGCTAACTCAGAAAGTTGTCCCACACATGGTGGGAGAAGCCTTTCCCATGCCTCGGACAAAACAGTGTGGATAAGTGAATCAGTGGCAGCTGCAGTGGTGGTGGTTAGTGTAGTTCATTTCGTTTTAGGGCGGCTGAGCGGCGCATTTGGTTGGTCGGTATCGCCCGTCTGGGGTAATTCGTTAGATTGGCAATTTGGACAGATGCGAGAACTCTTTCGTCTCGGTGCTCGCCCGACGAAATAACCTCGCTTTCATCAACTTTCCAGCTGAAAGCTGCACCTGCACTGCCAATTTGTCGCTGAAAGAGTTTATTTATTTGCTTGTTTATTACTTTGCTCAAGGAGCGTCAGTAGCGAGGAGAGAGGATAACTATAAGAGAAGTAATAACTCATTGCCAGCTGTAGTCAAAACAAAGGAGGACAAGTGTTAGATTAAGTAAAAGCCCGAGCAATAGCAACTACAAATAAGTTAAGGGTAAAATATGGTAACGTGAGGGGAGCAGAGTAAGGTAAAGTAAATATGAGAAAAAGTAACTAACTGGAAGGGGCGGTATTGTATGATGTCTGTCAAGACTAATGAATCTCGGACAGAAGCTGAAAGCATAGCGCTCTTTATAAAGCCTGCAGAAATTAGGTTTGCGCTCAAAATGGCTCTCAAGGGAAGAACTGCGTCCACTTTGATGGATCCTGCAGAAAGTGATTCTTGCACGCAACAATTGCAACTGCTTCGGTCCTGGAAGTTGCATTTTCTACGAAACGACCCTTTTTCACCATTAAGATTCGGGTTCAGTTCAAGTTTGGGCAAGCAGTGCAAGTATGCATTCAGCAACATTCTTCTGAGTTGGCGACCCAGGATTGGGCTAATTCTGGACTGTGGGACTGAGGCGCTAAGGCGAAACGCCCTAAAGTACTGCGATTACTCATATGTTAGCTTAAAATAATATCGTGACATCGTGTCTTATAAAGCGAATAGGGCTGCTGTTCGGCTTGGGAGGGGTATTTTGCGCTTTGGCAAGTGCTTTTTGCTAGCACTTACCAAATCACACGTCACAGCCTGGGACAAGTGTACACTGTCAAATTGTCAAGACTGAAGCTCGTGCTGCTGCATTTTACAAGTGTTCGAAAGTCTGCACACTCGGCGTTGGCAGTGATTTTCGGAAACCAGAATGTCAGCACCATGTCGAATTACGTTCTAATAAGTAATGTCATGAAATGGTCGTAAGTAGCGTTCAGACTCGTCGCGCTTTACTGCGCTATAACGCGCCTTAACGCACATGCGCGACGAGTCTGACGCTGCTACTCCAAGGCACTGGCAACGTACCAAGACAAAGAATTGTTTGGTTATGGGTTTCATAGATCCTGCAAGAATCACTTCCTGCAGGATCGATGAAACTGAACTCAATGAAGCAATTCTACTCGGAGCGGCTATGAGCACAGTATACTTTGAGCGCAAAAGTTCAATTGCTGCTGGCTTCATAAAAAAAGACACTTCTCTTTACTCTGTACTTCCATTGGCAAACTCATTCATTGCATTAGCAGATACAGCCTTTTTACAAACAGGGACCTCATCACGTTGTGAATTTTCGCAAAATACCACTCATCTTATAGTCAGTATTTCCTCCTCTGATCGACTCCTCTTGGAACAATCCCTCTCTTCCATCCTATCTAACTTTTCGAACCGTCGGGCGGAGGTGGGGGGGGGGCGGGGGCTGGGGAGGTTGGGTGTGGGAGGGAGGGGGAGTTGGCAGCTCCTCGACTACCAGGAATCATATATTTTGCGGCGACGCCACACAGATGGTAAGCGCGCGTGAAACAGGAAAAATAGGGCATTCGGAAATCTATCTCACCTGCGAATACCATTCTGCATCTCCAGCAGTCGAAGTCCGCTCCTAATAGTGTTTTACACAACGAACTTTGAATGGCGACCTAGGTAGCGGCGACAGAAGCCCGCCTAGCACTGATTACTGAATAGAATACGCACATTAAGTTGCTGCTTCGAGATCTCGAACCTGAGTTCAGGGTGACCCAGGAGTAGCTCCGCTTGCAGTGTCAGCTGTTTGAAACCATTGCCTTGTCTGTGGGCAGCTTATAATACAGGGGATCCCAAAAATCCTTTTTTCCCCTTTACTTCGATTCTCTTATAAGTTACGACTTTATTGACTCATCGGATATTTCTAGCCAAAATATTCAACCGGCAATATTGAATACTATTATGATACTGCGACGTACAGCTTTCCTTCTGGAGGAGCGCCATCGAGAGATTTCTGTCGCGCGATCTGGTGGATTCGGTGCCTTGAGTTCAGGCGAGCTAGTCGATTTTCTCCCGCAGTGTCGGGGCCACCCTGTCGAGCTCTGCCCGAATCTGGTAATTGAGGAATGTTTGGGGTCCAGGTGACACACTTTTCAGATATTCCGTCTTCTTCAGGTACTCATGCCTTCCATTCCAAGTAGGCCGGAACTGTTTCCAACACCCTCGATTCCAGGGGCGGTGCATGAAAATCCGATGTAGCAGTACAAAGTTTCCAAAGATGGTACCCCCCTCAACCACTTTGACTCCCCACATTCAGCAAGCGCGGGGGTCGATTTGTTATGACCGGGAAGTTTCGGGAATGGAGAGACTGATTTTCTTTACGTGGACTCCACGCTGAAGCGTGAACTCTCAAACGTAAATTTACATCGACGCACGTCGTGGAGGCCTGCCTCGCGGCGACGAGATGGAAGCAGGCTCCACGATTGGTCGGATGTAATCGTGAGAGTTCACGTTCAGCCCGGGGTCACCGAAGAAAATATCCGTCTTCCATTCGCGGAAACTTCAGGGGGGGTTCAATCACATCGACAAAGGCGCGCCTTGGCCGATGTGGAGGTTCTCCCAGAGTTCTGGTTTCGCAGGTAGCTATGCCGTGGTGACTCCATACTAGAAGTTTCGCAGCTGTTTGGAGGTGACATGAATTCCAAAGGTCTTCTCCAGTCAGGCTGCGACTGGAGATGACTTCATATTTTGGTGTACATGAAGGTGATGGGAGAGCCAGCTCTGCTTATAGAGGGAAGATCTTGGTATCCTTGCCGCCTGACAACTCTATGTCCACGTCCTCTGTCTGACTGCGAAAATTTTTGCAGATTGTGACTGCGGTTGAAGTGACTTTTTTTCTCCCCCTCCCCCCCCCCTGTTTATTCCTTTGACGTAGCCCATCCACATTCATGAACGGTTTGGCACGAAATGCATGTACAGGACGTTGTGACTGGACATTTGTCTTTCGACCCGAGTAGAAGAGTCTCTCTTTTTATCTTACTCTTCATAACAAAACTGTTCAAAATTAAAAAGATGTTAAGCTGAAAGACTTAAATCGCGTAATTTTCATGGATGACCTTTGTACGAGGAAAAGTTAAAGGCACATTCTGCATTTGAAAGTGGTGAGTTTTGCGGCACCACTACCAATCAGAAGATGGTAAGTCACTCAGAAGTGAAGAAAAAAGCAGAAAAAGCCCGTCCGAAATGCCGATATAGAGCACCATGCTATGACGCGCTCTGAAGAGCATAACGCGAAGATAAAAGCAAATTGTTTTTGTTGGTGCGCTTCTCCGTTTTACGCTCACACTTGCCATGCGAATGCAAGCGAACTAACCGGCAGAACTAACCCACCCCCACGAAGGGCCAAAAGCACATGCGATTAAGGGTCTCAGAGGCACCCAAAAGAGAGACCAGACTGTGAAGTTCAAAAGTGTTACACAGACAAGCAAACATCGCTGTTCCGGGTGCGACAGTTGCAGTAAGCGCCATCCGACCTATCAGGAAGGGGCGCACATACTCCTGAGTGACATGCTCTTGCCATTTAGAATGATGGCAAAAGCAGACAACGCTCAGCGGTGTGGACCCTATCATTCTTGTGCCCGTTAATTGGAACTCAATACACTGCTGAAAGGCAGTATTGTTAAAGGCAACTGACACAGTCAAGTTAAGCAGGTAGCAATTAAAGACGCGATTGATTCTCAACATCAATGCAAATCTAAAATAATTTGATACACTGAGATATTCGCATAGGTTGACAATTTCGATTCCAATTTCAAACGGATCGCACCCATACACTCCATATCCCAAAGATGAAGAAGGCGTGGCAGCGTACTCAATTGGAACGTGGTGCAGGCTGCGCTTTTGATATGAATTTTCCATTTTGGACATTAATGCACCATATGTTTTCAATCCAAGAACCGGATGACCATCGCCATCTCCAGATGGAAAATCGCACAAGAACAGTATCGTATACCATGCTCGAATGTAGTGCGCAGCCACGCCTTCTCATCATCTGGGATATGGGAAGGCCAAGGTATTTTTTTCTTATTATAATCATCTCAGTACTCTGTAGCAAATAAATTTAATACATTGAGCAAAATCGACGAACATAAATCCGAGCTATAATCTGAAGAGCTTGAACATATTTACAAGAGACTGGCGTCTTTCTTCACAGCAGGCGTTGTCATTATTCTCACCATCAGCATAGTAGTTTCTGAGTCGCGCTTTTCTGTAACAGAGCCGTGCTATCAGTAAACCTTTCCGCTCATAACATTACAGTTCTGATCTAGTTAAGTATTGAACTATTTTATTGGCTACGGATGCATGGGCGTGTCCACTTCAACGAATCGTGGATCTGACCGTCACATACAGTCCCGCCCCCCCCCCCGCCCATCTCCCCGATGCGCAAGACCCGCAAGACTGGTAATGTGTTCTAGCGAAATCTCAGAGCAAAAACATGCGCGCTCTAATTTCCTGGAGAGTCGAGGCCATTTTGCAGTCAAGAATGTGCCGTGAGGACGCAGTTCGACGGACGGGAGGGGGGAGCACTTTGCCCTGCAGCTGCTTAATCAGTTTCGGTTTGCAAGTCTCACTTCGGTGAAACCTGTGAACCCTTGTGAAGCTGGAGCGGGCTCGTGGATCCACTATGGTAAAACTGTTTAACTAAACAAAAGGCTCTTTGAATTGGACTTGCGAATTGTTCCCCCCCCTCCCCCGTCGCCAAGCTGCCTCTGTCGTGAGAAGTAACAAAGGAAGTGTTCCATACATCATGTGAAGGGGCAAGAATTGTTGAATTTGACCTTGTTGTGAATAGTTGTGAGATAACAGTCTCCACTGAAGTGTCACAGCCACATAGTGTGCTCTATTCATGAGGTATAAAGCGCGTTTACAGTCTTTTCCGCTGCGGATGATGGGGCGTGTCAGTACAGCTAGGTTTGGCTTTTTTGCTTTTTTTCTCCAACAGCTGTTTAAGTAATTAAGCGACAAGAACTGGCGGAAAACGACTAATAGGAACGATGTGATACAGTCTTGTCGCTGCCGAAGGAAAAAACCAGCTGGCGCCGCGCCAAACCCATCCTGAATTGACACGCCCCATCATCTGCGGCTAACAGGACCACATTGCCAAGGTCGCAGACGTGCAGGCGAAGACGCGCGCTAATTTACTGAGCTTTACAGCTGATCTCTCAGGTTTTTTTTGCTTTTTTGCACCCGTCTCTACATGGGAGTACCTTACTGCCCAGAGAGTAGGGTAACTTATCCGGGGAATGTACATCGAGGCTACAGATAAGAAGCAAAACACTGCATGGGGAAAGATTGTTTGAGTCAAGTAGACAGTTTTGCGACAGTTACGCATCGCAGAGACGCAACGTGCTTGGATCAGCGCCATAAAATGAAATGACTGTACCTTCGAGTGAATTCGGTTTGCGCTCGAAGAAGTTTGGAGTGTCGCTGCAGTTTTCGTTCCTGTGCCACGTTGTAGAAATAGATATAAATAACGAAAATAATGGCTATTCCCAGAATGATGAATCGAGAATCGACGTGAACTCGCTTGTGTCCTTAAACGATATGGTATTGTCAGTTTTATTCATGGGAAATCATTAGTATCTACATACAGGGCACGTCGTCATATTGTGGAAATTTTCGGTAAAATTTGACCCCTTCCCCCAAATTTCCCCCCTAGGTTTGACACTCCCTTCTCATCCCACCTGCTATTCTGCCAAACTTTTTCCAAGATTCTGCCATCGAGTGGGGCAGCATAGGCTGTAGAAACGTCCTTCCCTATGGCAAGCATGGCCTGTCAAAGAACTAGATAAGTATTATCCCTTGGAAATCGTCGCCGTGGTACTTCCTAATGCCCTTGATGAGATACAAATAAGACACGTCTTGACACGGGATTAGGCTATCATTACCTGTTTATTGAAAAGGCCCATTTTGTCGTCTTTTTTTTTGGAAAGTATCATTTGCAAAAACTGCGGATGATATATTCGATTACACGTGACCACATGAATCGCCTTATTGTTATGCTAAATCTCTCAAACGCACCAATCATCACTCAACTCGAACCGTACTAAAATATTCGAGAAGGATCTGATGAGGTCGTAAAAGGACCGGTTACTCGTTTCCGTTTGCTATATTTTCAATAAACTTTGTGAATTTTTTAACATAATTGGTCTGGGGGACACTTCTGCGATAAGTGAAGGGGCAGGGACTTTCAGGCGCTGTTTGTCGACGGGGGGGCATTTTGTATTATCATTGCTTCCCTAGTTCCGGTTTACAAATCTCACTCTGGTAAAACTTGTGAACTCTTGTGAAGCTGAAGTAAGATCGTCTAGCCACTATCCTAAAACGTGTCAACTCGAGAAACGGCTGCCTAGATGGGTCGACACATCTATGGAAAGCAAAATGCCCCCCGTCGACAAACTGCGCCGGGACTCAGCCAACTGATACCAGTGCTTCCCACAACACCCGCCTCTTTCAAGTATGAATGAGGGGCATAGCTGTGAATCTCCGTCCGTCCTTCTATCACAGAAAGTTCCCTGCATTCGAAGCGAGAGGCACAAGTACTTACCACCGTACTGTTTTCCACATCGTTGACGATTTCACTGCCGTGAAGTTCTGAGCTATTAACAGCCTGCGATAGCAGGAACACTGGACGAGTAGATACTCCGCCAGTCAGAAATATTATCAACCAAATGTGCATTCAACATCAGAATCACCTGGAAAACGCAGCTCGAAAAAATGCAAAAAATCATTTCAATTAGAATAATATAAAATAATATGAACAAGTTAGGAAATTACAAAAAAATTATAAATGAGAAAATTAATAGCACAAAATCCTCAGCTTAGTACGTTCGAACTTCTAGGATATTTTTTATGAAAAAACCTAGGCTTAGTTCGGTTTGGTGGGGGCGCTAAATTGTGCTCATGCTTGTATAGCGCCTAGCGAAGACCTGT
>MU914583.1:0-12943 GCA_036418165.1 Cooperia oncophora
CACAGAATTCATAGATTGAAATGCAAACATCTGCTTTCGCAATGTTTTCCATTGGGAAAATTTGGAATGAAAAGAACAGCATGCATTCAATTGTATACCAGGCATAGCATGCAAAATAGAATTCTGTGTGAATTCGTAAGTTTCATGCAGACACAATCAACTTTTCAAAATGGTATCTCTTTTATTATGCAGAATCAAACTAGCCTATAAAAGCAGAGGAACGGCTAGAGCAGGTGTCATAATATTCAATTTCTATCTAAATGTCATTCGAACCAAATAGTCTTCCAAGGTTTATCATTGTGATGATGTTGCTTGGAATCAATCTCACCATGGAAAGGTCAACAGGTCAGCCTGGCCATTTCCAATGAGGTGCACACCGTTGTGCGCGTCTTGAGACGGTGAACTCGAATCTGTCTTCAGAATTTGCGGAAGATCGCGAGCAAACGTGGAAGCGTCTTTACATTTATGTATGGAGTCATTCTGAAACGTGGTAGTAGAGCGCAACGGGTAGCGAGCGGGTTTCTTAGGCGAGACGTCGTAGGATCGGTTCTCGGCAGGGTGCCTTTTTGCATTTGTCCAAGAACATGGCCGACAAAGCTTCTAACATCTCTGCTCGCCTGCACTACCCTGTAAGGGAACCTGCGATCAGTTTTTTTTAAAGTGTAGACCCATTGTGGCCTGAAAGAGTGCTTGTGCTTGTCCCCCTCGTAACACATGTCACAAGGGTTTTTGCAATGAAATACCATGATATTCATGTTCAGCGGGTCAAATTACCCCTGGGGACAAGTTTCTAGCCAAATCTGATTTTCGACCTCACTTGGAAAATGTGGGCTATTCCATGGGTAATTGGCAGCAGACTGGAGTTCACCTACCATCGATGACTGGTCTCGGGATAGAATTTCCTCCCGATAGTCAGGAAAATGATGCAGACGGCACGAATGATTGAGCCAGGTATTGTTCTTTGCGAAAAGACATGACTGAAGAGTTATTTCAGCTCGAAGACCAGTCATCACCAGTATGCTAGTCGCAGTATCGCTGTTGGCTACCAGTCAGCCATGACTAACTTACCCCAATTTTTTCGAAGCTGAGTCAGAACCTCAGATTTCGCTAAGCTGCTATTGTCTCAGCCGCTATTGCAGCTATTGCTTGTCAGATTGTCTCTAGCTATTATTTGACCCCTGAACACGAATATGATACCTATTTTGCGCGAAGAGCGCTGTGAGTCGCGCTACAGGTGCCAACGCTTCGGCGCCAGCGCGCCCGAAGAAGAAAAACAGTAAAGAAAAACCTCCATAACTCCGCTCAGAGAATCGTTCCGCAAATTTTGAAGATAGTTTTGAGTTCACCGTCTCAAGCGAGTACAATGATGTGCACCTCATTGCATATGGCCAGGCTGACCTGTTGACCTTTCCAGGTCAGCTTGGTATCCTACTATTCATAATCCGCTAACAAGGGAGGTCGTTCAACTCATATTGAGCTTTTTGAAAACGGTTTGTTGCATGTTGTAGGGGTCCATACAAGGATCACAAATATGGGTTTCATTTTTGCTAAACGTATTAGGGATGTCAAAAAAGGAGCGAAAAAATTTGACAAGGAAGGGCTATGTAGACCCACTGTTCAGCTCCGTTCTGGCTGTAGCTTCGAAATAGATAGTTTACGAATGTTCTTCAAGTGGGCATGAAAAATAACACAAAATAAGGTTAAAATCCAAGTACTTTACTTGACATGTGATGAGCTACATTGGAATTTTTTCTTCGTACCTGTTTCTTCAATAGCTCCCGCATCTTACTGGTCGCAGTTGACGGATAGCGTGGTGGATAGCGCGACGCACCCCCAACCGCGAACCGACCCGCAACCGCACACCTTCAAGGGCTCATTCGATATACTAATGGTTACGAAGGGGGGCACTGAATTTTTTGTGAAACTGGGCGTAAGGGCTATTTAGCGCCATGCTGGCTCCAAATGGCTTCGGCGCCAAAAAATAAGTGTCAGAATCGTGATCGGGACCACCACTTATCCTGTACACGAAGTTTCAGCAGAATTTCTTTTTCTGAGCTTTTTGGTTTGTGCTGACTGAACATGTGCACTAGTGGCCATCATTCTCCTCTAGAAGTCGTTATCCGACCTCGCTACCTGGAGTTCCCCCTTTTACTGGTACACAAACGCATGGCTAACAACTACCAATCCACAAACAAAGGACACTTATATATTGTGTCGGAAGAAAAACAAGTTAATCTCCTACCGGCAGGGGGTAACGAGGTTTTTGACAAAAGCCTAGACGGTAAAAGTTGAAAAAGATTCAGGATGCTTGTTTAGGTGCTCTGCAGCTAACATTGGCATTTTCTAAAAACGTGCTGACTTTTGGAATGGAAATTTATAACGGCTGGTCTCTCCTCTGAACTGCATGGTTAAGGAGATGAGAGTTGGGGTGTCGCTGCCATCCAAATGGTCGATCCAATAACACCAGGAGAACTCGAAAAGTTTTTTTGCTCAGACTTTGTATACTGGGATCGTTAATAACCCCGATCACGATTCTGATACTTATTTTTGGCCCCAAGGCCACTTGGGGCCAGCATGGCGCCAAAAGCCACAGCGTGCGAGAAGGGAGGCTGCGGAAATTACTGAAGAACCTTCGATGCAGCCACGATATGCTAAGTGAAGTACTTGTTTTGACTGCGTTTTGCGTCGTTTTTCATGCCTATTCAAAGAGCACTTCATCAGCTACTCGAAATCCCTAAGATCGGGTAGGCGTGGCTGCGTACTTCAGTTTAAAGTGGCGGGGGCCCAGGTCCTCGGGAGATATTTTCATTTTGGGATATAAGTAATCATGTCTCCATCCAACACAGAACAAGTTCTCTCAAATGGAAGTATCTCACGAGTAACCCGTTACACGCCATGCTGAGAAGCCACGCCTACTCCGTCACAGAGATAAGGAGTGTATGTTTAGCGAAAATGAACCCTATTTCTATGATCCTTATATGGCCCTCTACAACATGCATCAAACCGTTTTCAAAAAGCTCACCATGATCTTGAATGACCTCCATGTGTAAGTTTTTCCTGTCGCTGTAGGTGTGTTTTGACCAGCAAATCTCATAACTTTCTTTGATTTATTAGCGTGACCGGGAAATTTTTCCGCCATTGAATTGTGTGAGCGAATCAATTCGACCAAGCTTTTTCTACCTGCAAAGTTTTTCTAGGTCGCACACGTGCAACCGTCGAATGATCATAGCTAAGCATGGTCGCCATTTCTCTGGTGGTGAGGTACGGGTCCTCTTCCACGGTGGATTGCAGCAACTTCAAGTCTAACTCCATCGGCCGGCCGGACCTTGGAGCATCTTGGAGAGAAAAATCTCCTTTCTTGAACTTGGCCATCCAGGTCTTGCACGTGTCGTAAGAGATAGCGTCAGCGCCATATGTATCCACTATCTTGGCTTGGGCTTCCTTTTTAAGCCAGACTGATGAAGGAAAAGAAGACAGTGCCTCAGGTGCATCCTGTCGGGTTGAAACTTGGGCGGCATTTTGGAATCCAAATGCAAGCTGGGTGAGTGTGAGGTAGTGATGTGAAAGAGTCTCTTGCGTGCTTCATGCACACCCCACGATAAGTCATAAACATACATGCAAGGCTAATATGGTGCGATCAAACACGTGGCGGGAAACTTTCCGGTCAACCTAATAGACATACATCAGACAGTTCAATTTGGACAGAAAGTCCAAACTGATAGCAGTCGTAGTGGGTGTGACTGGGTGTGACTGGGACTTATTGGTGGGTGACACGAACTGATACATAGTGATGTCGATATGACAGTAGTGGAAAGTAGATTGGTATAATTTGCGATTATGAAAGCTGCACAATGGATCGGCTAAGCAATCCGACGACAGCTGGAGCAGTTAGGTGTTGCATATCAGTCTAACGTAACGTCTGTACTCGGTAGGCTCAACTGCAGTTAGCACACTAGATACTTGTCTGTTATGAAACTGATATAGTCGCCGTCTTGATCGCGACTGGAGGGGAGCATATATGTAGATAGAAAAGTAAGTAGAGGGACTGTTGTGGACAGAAGCTCAGAAACTGCCTCATCAATAGCATATGGCGCCAATAAGAACACCTGAAGGGAGCTGAACTGATTGGAAGCTATTCGATTCAGAGGAATGCAACTTTGGTTTGTGCCACTCGCTGTCGTCATGTTGTTATTGTGCAATGTCTCGAACGGATTCGACGTAAGTAACGAGAAAGTATTCAATGAAGGTTTGTAAATTGAAGACAATGCCCGTGATCAAATGTTCCGTGAAATGCCACCATGCATTCGATAGCCAAGCAGAGAGTGGTCCGCACTCGCAGAGAATGTATGTACCACTTTTATCTTGAACGTGCGAGAGGAAACAGTCACAGGCGACCGGCGTTTTACTGTCTTATATTTTTAGGATGCGAGACAACGACTTAAACCGCTAGTTACCGCGCGTGTTGCCTGCAACGTCAGCATCATGGCGATATCATGTACTTGTTCAGAGAGCGGTAGCTGCCGATTTTGCAAGGTCCGCCGGTAGTTCTGCTCCCTGGATAAAATTTTAGAAAGAAGCAAACACTAGCAGCGCACTTTGCAAGGCAAGATGCATTCAAGCGCTGCAAAAATTCATCGCACTTTGCTACCCGCAATGCTTACTCCGCACATGAAGAATTCCAAAGATGTTTTTGTTACGAGTTATGTTCCAATGTTTTTATTTTTTGTTTCTTTCTAGCAATGTGCATCAGTTGTGCGAAGTAATGACTTGCGAACCGGGAGTTGCAGAGAGGTCGCAGGGTGTCGGTCGGCCAGCAAGTGTTCTCGAAGTTCTTTTTCGCTTTTTTCCTCACTGAACGGTCTCCTGTTGGCTACGAGCTCATAAATGAACACCTGTTATTCATGATACTTGATCGCGGGAATTGTCTTTTAGCTTTCGTACTTCGTGAATAGTGAATCAACTCGTCCTCTTTGAAGTTCTACGTGATCGGAACGGAGCCTATTTTTTAGGTAGATCCTAAAGAAGTTAATGGCAAGCGTTGATGAGAGAATGGCTATTAGCGATGCAGGAACCTTGGAAACAAAAGTTCATTTCACACATATATTGGCACAATTTCCCAGAATAATACAATAAAGATGTATGCCCCGCTCAGAGTTGGATTTCGCCGGCTTCGTTTCTAAAAAGACTGTTGAATGTATTTTCAAAAACAAATTTACACATATTCAACTATATATAATTATCCTACTATATAATCCGCTAGAGTTGTCTGTCTGCGTGCGTGTGGTTTTGACCGGAATTCATAACTTCCTCTGATTTAGACATAAAAAGTCCAAATTGATAAGTGCTATGGCGTGCGGGACTGGAACATTATTCGTGGGTGACAGGAAATGATAACAACTGTTATGAGCTGACAAGGAGCGCTAGAACGGAAGGGGCGAGATTGATAACGCCGGTTGCAGGATATGACATAGGGCATGTGGCAAGAACACTATTGTTAAGGTGATAGAAAGTGATGCGTACTAGATAGATATGATAGATAGATCCAATGAAAGGGTTTAGAACCCAAACGTCGCCTGATTCATGGCGCCCGTAACAGTATTACTGGGAAGTTGGTTCCAACAGGTGATATAGGGGATGTGACGGGGATATTACTGACGTTTGGTTGAGGGGGATAGCAACTGATAGCGGTCCGGGTCGGTGTGTTGCAGCTTGATAGGGCCTTATAAAGGTGCTCTCTTCCAGTTAGGCGCTTACGCACCACCTGGTCAGAGGCGCGGTTTAATGTTCTGCCAGACATACTGATCCTAGTCGTCTCGAGCACTTATTGTGCTATATGTCTTTAGGAGTAAAAAATAGTTGAAGTGACACAAATGATATTACCGTTTCCGGCAAGAAGGGGATAAAGGATCAATAGGTGGAATAATTCTTGGGAGAGACAGAATGCTGTGGCTGATGAAAGCTGTTTGAAAATGCGAGAGAAACCAGCAAAGATTTCGAAAATAGGGCCTTATAAAAGGGACCAGGCTGTTAGGAATGTAATAATGTATAGCTCTGAAAGGTGTGATCTCGAATCGTTTGAAATTGTGAACCTTGTAGACATGTAATTCTCTAACTGGTGAATTGGTGACCAATTAGGAGAATTTGTAGAACCTAGAATAAGGGTGTTGTCCAAAACTTTTGCCTCTCCATGAGACATAATCGGGTCGTGTCACTCCAAGCAGTAAAGGCGGTACATACACTTTACATCACCGCAATTGTCGGGTCGCAATCAGCGGCTCGCACCTGCGGCGTTTCCATCATTGGTTGCTCCCTCCCTAAATCGATCTTTACCCGATCGCCATTGGTAGAGCAACGAGGCCGAACGCCCATTTGGACCGCGTTGCACAGCCGCCCTCCGACAGTCCGCAATGATGAGGACTGTATGTATAATTGCTCTTTCTGTTTATCTATTATACTTCTATGCAATTTACGATGTTTAATCATGACCTGTGCCTTGTGTTGTCAACTTTTAATAAACGTGGTTGTATTGCAAATTTTTATGATGTGGAACGACTTCAACTGCTCTCCAAATTGTGTTTTCGGAGAGTAATGCCGGCTCTCGACCACTCTCCCGAGAATAAAATATCTTACTAGGGAAGGTCGTCAGGTCGAAGTGGCCATTTGTAATGAGATGTAGCTCACTAGACGTGGTTTTGGACGCTGATCTCAAATCTGCCTTCGAAATTTGCAGAACGATTCTCTGAACGGAGTTATGGAGCTTTTTCCACCGCGTTTACCACGCAACAGGTCATGGGATCGGATCCCTGCTGAGCTTAACTTTTTTGCTTCTTGCGCAAACGTGGCAAAAAGTGGTTGTAGCGTCACTACTACATTAGCGCTCTCCTAAACTTGCCTGAAAAACAGTTTGCGTTCGCTTACTGGCGCGCTTGGTGCCTTGTGATCTAGGAGAATTTTTGGATGTACAGGTGCCCTTGGCGCACAGTGCAGGCGTTTTCGCGCTGAGCGAGTGCCATATTCGTGTTTATGGGGCGAACTACGCCTAGGTAGAGGTTTCTAGCCAAATCTGGCATTTTGACCTGACTTCGAAAAGTGAAGCATCCATGGGTTAGTTCAGTTGATGTTCACACCTATTCAGCTGCAGATACATTCTCCTGCACAAGGCCTCGTCTTGCCACTTCTTACGCATTCATTTTGTTACTGCTCCAGTTTTCCTGATATCTAAAAGCAAATTCCGTCCAAAGACAAGCAATCGACAAGAGACTGGCGGGCTCGAGCTGTAAGGGCTGCCTGTTTGTAAAAGCTGAAAGATGGTAGGTAACCCGCTTGTTTAAAGGCAGCGCCCGCGTTCATTTGTTGTTCCTACGCCCTCTTTGGATATCGTAGCCCACCCTACGAGGATGGTGGACGTGCTACCTTCGTGCCACTCCCGCTCGTGAAGAGTCGGCCACCCCGCCCACCTGGCGACCACGACGCCCAACTTCATTTCTAATGGTTGCCTGATGGTGCGGTTGTTCGCTGCTGCTTCTCTCCACGTGGAGTGGTGAGAGTGAGGTGATAAGGGAAAACAGCTGATATCAACAAGTGAGAACTCGTGCAACCGCCCTTCTCTTCGCCTTAAGCACGTACAACCTCAGCTCGGCGTGGGGTCCTATATAGGGCATATCCGATGATTTTTTGCATTTTCTTCACTAATGAACTACTTGCTACCTTGTTGTCACTGTCTGAGCCCACAACTCATCGAATTGAGCGCGGACGCTGCCTTCAAGAATCGTGGTGACTTATCGTATCCGATGCGGCCTCTACAATGACTAGCGGGAGCAAGCCATCGTGTTGTTCTTGAAGGCTCGGTCCGTGATCAGGTATAGAATTGAAGATATAGCGTCGGTTAGGTAGTGTGGTCCACTACGAGCGTCTCTGTACCGGTTTCGCGGCACAAAATTCTAAGGGAGGGGCGCTACAGCGCAACCTTAATCCAGTGACGCCTCCTTTTTTTCCAGTGACTCCGCCTCCAGGGCACACCTTTCAGAGAAAAACGAAACTGCAGGACGACGATTCACTTGTGCAGTCGTAGAGTTCTCATAGGTGCTGTGTCGATGGGGGCGTTGCGTTGAAGATGACGCTAATGGGACGCGTATAAACTGGGACTGAAATGAGGTTCTAGCTAAGGCATTGGCATGTTTTTTTCTGCTTTTTTTCTTCTTTATCGGGTTACTCAGCACTTTGTCCTCTGTATGAGAATTCCTAATACACATCCGTGATGGCGATTGTTCGCTGGCTTTAGTGCTTAATATGCTCTTTAATGCGGTGGTAGAAATGTCAGGTCAGAATTTAATGAAGTGTAACTCATAACGCTTCGAAAGTCAATGAAGAAAACTGTCTTTCTTTGTCCCCCTGTCCCTGAATGTGCAATCCCTATCCACTGCCTGTGACAGCAAATGATCACGGGCTTTACCTTCAAGACGAGTGTCACTGTTACCACTGTACAAGTGCGGTGCTTATTCGGGACTTGATCTTCTGATCTTGCCACTATACCACCTTTGCTTCCAGCGCTGGTGGTCAAGAAAAACATATTCTCGATAGCTGATGAAGCGACGGCAGAACAAAACGTCCATTCCCGTTGCTCCTGCTTACGCTGCCTACTTTCAATGACGAAAGGAAATCATTGAAAACTCGTCCGTATCGCACCTAATTCCTCGCTGGGCAATGAGAACTCTGCATAGAGCTAAAGATGAAGTAAAGGGCGTACCTGCAAACTCAGAAAGAGTAGAACATCAGACATCCTACGCTGATTGGTAACTTGGCGCGTCAACCACCAAACATTCCCTCAGAAGAATCGTGGTCGCACATCAATACGAGCTGACATTTATAATGACTTATAGGGAACTCCCTCAGAGGAACGGCGATCTCAAAGATTTTATCAGTTATAGCCACTCTAATCCTAGGGATGCTTAGTCTTCAAGCGGTGTGAAATAAGCCTCTACTCAAAGGCAGTTGGCACGATAATTTGGTACTCAGCCTAAAATGCTCACAGGGCGCTATTCAGAGAATGGCGAAAAAACGAAGTGATACGGTCGTATCACGTATCAGAAAAGCCTTCGTTCTTAAAAAGCGATTTCGGACGAGTTTCCCGTAGGCGTATTGCAAATAACCGCTCCGGTAGCGGCTGCATCTATGTACTCATATATCCATTCAGCACCGCAGCCGCTTCATACCAATCTCTTCGCTTCATATTTTAAATAGCAAATGAAGCAAAACGAGCATCTGGTAGGGTCGTCCATTTGTGGGCGGGCGGGCGTGGTAGGCGTTTGGGTCGGAAAGTTGTAGCTTGATAGGACCCTTATAAGGGTACCTCCGTGGGAAAAACCGCTACGCAGGGCCTGCTCAGGGTCGCGGAAATCCGCCCTGCCAGGCATATAAATCCTACTCGTCTTTGGGGATTTATCGTGCCAACTGCCTTTAAACTGAGCTTGACCACAAGCTTCAGCGAAAGCAAATAATGGACAGGGCGGTTGCGGCATTCGAATTTAAACCACTCAATTTCTCAAGAAAACAGCAGGAGAAAGCCCTTAGGAACGCTTCCAATAAAACCCCTCTCACCCGGAAAACGTGTGAGTTTGCCGGTGCTCGGATTTACCAAATGTTGGCTTTATGCTAGCAGATCGATACAGCAGATAGAAGCGCTGATTTCACAGTACAAAATGTACTTACAGAGGTTTATCGGATACTTTTTACTCTTATTTCTTCTCCTTTTCCGGTTTCGTTTGCTTGTCGTTAGACTACTCGCAGGTGCTTTAATATCCCTACCGTCTAATATAGGGTGAGGCTCAGAAGAGACTATTTATTCTCCGCGAAACTATGCCTTCATCGACTCTGCTCGTCGGCACTCTATGCGTAAGCCTTCTTGGGGAAGGGTTGCAAAAGGACGACCCGCTGGTCCCTTCCCAACGACGACAGCGCCATACTTTAGGAGTGTGCCTTTCAAAAGCATTACATCAACTGCAGAGTCTTATTAAATGTGGTGAGGTGAGTAGGGTCATTGCACTGTTCCTAAAAACTTCCAGCCTTTGAGTAAACAAATAAAAATAACTGTGTCCGAATAGTGAACGGTCACAAATCTCCCTATTCGTTCGCACACCATGGTGTTTTTGGCTACATCACACCTCAATAACGGAAAGTACGGCAGCTAACTCATAGAGATTCAGATTTATATACGCACATACACAGTAATTGATGATTATTACATGACCAGACAGCAAGCTTTCCGCATGGAGTCCCGTTTAATGCAGAAGTCATTAGGTGAGGTTTGCCAAGACGTAGGATGGGTTTTGACATTCCCTTTTCATTGTCCTTGGGAAACCTGAGAACGCAGTCGATCAAAATCTGAAAGAGCGCGTTATCTACAGTTACGAAACTTAACCGTTTGTTGTCGGAGCTCGGAGTTTTCACTAGTTAAGTCTTTCAACGTAATGCTGTTTATCTCATAAGCCCCGGAAACGCTTCATCATCAGACCCGTAAGCCTGATTCTGCTGCGGATATGGCGACGAACGACCTGAGCGACCTCGATGATAGCTGATGTAGTCCCGTTCGGGGGATCGAAACGAGACACGCTGCGGAGAATGCGACCGAGATGAACGATGCGAATGGCGATCCTCACTCGGCGAACGACGATCTCGCGAATGAGAGCGAGACCTGCCACCAGGAGGCGAACTACGTGAACGCCCACTATCCCGAGATGGACTGCGCGACGGATACCGGTCGGGAGAGCGATGACGGTGACGATACTCATCGCTACGCCAATCTCTCCTAGATTGATGACCGTGTGATGACGACTTGTTGCAGAGGATCTCGTGGTGATCACCTCTGCAGACGCGACACGAAGGATAGCTACAAGAGCGAGATGAGTGACGACTCCGTGCAACATCTCCAACAGACGTGCAGCGTAGTTGAACATAGTAACCCGTACGGCGACTGGCACATAGAGGATGACATCGAGTGGAACTATGGTCTGGCGATTCGCAGAAACAACAACGCGTTGAATCGTGCGACCGCCGAGACGGCGAATGATAGCGCGATGGACTGCGCTGCGATGAAGACGACGGCCGCGATGGACTGCGGTACGGAGAAGAAATAAAAGATCCATAGTGGATCACTGCTCGGAGGAGAGGAACGCCGCGATGGGCTGCGTAAACGAGATGTACTTACGAAGAAGCTGTCGATTAACGTGGTGGAGTCTTCGTACTTCTCCTTGGACGAAATGATATGATCGAGCTTCTCCATGACCTGCGTGAGATCGAAGTCGGAATTAGGTCTGGAACTCGAGATCGTGAAGCTTCTGCTGAATTTCTGCAGGGAATTTGCTCTTGACTAAGTCAAGAATCGGCAGAACTCTGCTAAAGTCTTCGTAACGTCGCAACCCGTGAAGAATAGACACATCACGTCAGTCGGCGGCCCGGACACTACGAAACCAGGTACTACGAAGATCTGGGCCCGTATTTCGAGCTACGGGAAGCTGCTGAAGCTGCTTGTGAAGGGTAGCTCGCGTCCGATAAGGACGGTCGTACCTCTTCTTAAGAGCCTTCACCAGCTCCGCGTAGTTGCATTCTTCCGGGTCGAGATCCTGTAGTACTACTTGGGCATCGCCCTTTAGCAAACTTTGTAAGTACAAAAACTTATACGTTGATGGAGTATTTGGGTCGTTATGCACCGCAAGTTCGAAGGCACACCAAAACCTACGAAACTGTGTGATGTCTCCCGTGAATGGTTCCAATGCGAGCTTGCCAAGCTGTACAGCTGGCTGGGCTGGCATGGGACCAAACAGGGGGACATCTGGGCCTGCGAAATATGATGGACCATAGCCCGACGAAAGGTTGGGTGCCCTAAGATATTGTTGCGGCTGTGCATACGATGGACCCGCGTTAGACGTGGCTGTAGGGTCCTCCTGTAGTTGTTCTTGAACTCGTACAGGAGCATCCTCAACCGTTTCAAAGAGAGCTACAGATGGACTGCTCTCTGCGAGCGCTCCTAGTTCTTCTAAACCTGCGGAAAGAGACGCTACGATAGATTCGGCTGCAACAATTGCCTCGTCTATGCGAGTTTCCTGAAAACATTGCTGGTACGCGCTACTATCAGCATCTGACTTCGATGACTTAGCCATGAAGGCTACGAATGCTGATCTTCGCTGTTTAAGCACGTCGAGTGCTGCGCGAACTTGTGCCAAATGATATTCTAAAGAGTCATGGCGCACTTCAAAGGTCGACTGCGGGTCACCTACACTCGCATCTATAGGATGGAACAAAGATGCGGGAATCTTACCTCTTACGGTTTCCCATGCAGCGACTGCCTTGATCATATTGGCTTTGTGCGTACTGATGGTGGACATTGTAAGCGCTGGCAGGAGGCGGTAACTGCCGTACCCAATTCTAAAACTAAAAAATTATGAATTGTTGCTAGGCCGTAGAGTAGCTATTGGCCGATAGCTACCTACGGCAGGGGGTAAAAACTACGTATGCGGGGTGCTGGCCAAGCACTATGCAATGACGAAATGAGCACGAGGAGGGGCGAAGACAAGGCATAGGTATCTACCCAAAGGTATATGACCGGAAAAGAAACGAGGAAGCAATAGAAGGAAATAGGAGTGCTGTGAAGCGCACAAATCTGATTGACAGCGATCGCTATGTTGTCACCTACGCCAATAGCTAAGGCCCTGGTACATGTGAAGTTACGGGCAAGGGCTCAATTATTATACGGCATCTCCGCCGACCCAAGTTTGTATGCAGCGACATGTCCAGGAGGGGATCCCACATGCTTTTTACGGCATGCTTCCATTCCCCTCGCCCACCTAGCTAGAGTTAACCGTGGCTCGACGTATCACGGCTGTCCCCAAGATGCGGCTGTGCCACCCAGGCGACTTGGGTAAGAGGTCACGGCCCACATGGGCGAGAG
>MU914584.1:9504-21868 GCA_036418165.1 Cooperia oncophora
ATCAGTTGCGTTACAGCATACCGGGAATAGCCTCCTTTACGACCTCAATGTGTGCTTTTGGTCTTGCACTCCATACCCCGAATATGGACAGGGTGTTGCTGCGAGCTTCATTTGAGCAGAGCGTAGGATACATTTTTCTTGAGATATTTCCGCCTAAGATAAATGTCGTCTCGTCTTGGTTGGACAAAAAAAATGATCTCTTTAAGAACGAATATACACCACCAGAAGAGCGACCACCACCACGTTCAAATGAAGAACAGAAGGGTACCAGTCCAAACCAACACAGCGCCTTCCCTCCTGCGGTCCTATACTCTCTCAAAACACAAGCGGCCGACGCCGATCGATACTCGTCAGCTGCTGCGTTCCGGTCAATAGCATTTGAGCGCCATTGCAGTGATAGCGCGACGCGCGTCATCGCCAAGTCTGAACGCTGTCCTTACATTAGTTTCGGGATTGACGGAACAACGAAACCCTTTATTGCTAACAACATCATCAAAAAAGCCAACGTACACACAAATAAGAAAAATTCATGTTCCTGAGTCATTAAAGGTATCGCTGCGAAAGCACTTTGCATCTGAAAGCACGAAAAAGTCCTCAACTTAGGAATCGCTCATCAACCTGGAAACGAACTGGGAGATCACCGCTTGTCGTCTCAATGAAATATGTCACGACTCGTAATATTCACGTGTTCGATGCCTGATTTCTCTGCCAAGTGCCATGTGATAAATATATCTCCCATCTGAAATGAGTTCTGACTAACTGCTCCTCAATCAGCATTAGGATGGGTGGGGCCAACACAGCAATCTACCCCATCTTTCAAAAGTTTCTCCAGTTTTCCCAGTGAATGAGCAGGACGCCAGCCAAAAACGCTCACGTCGCCAGAGACTGATTATGACCCTCGATGGGATTTTTGGAGACGCCTGCTAGAGGGCCAAGCCGGTGAGAGGCAGAAACAAAGGGGGTCATTAAGGAGCGGGCCGTAGCTCCGGAATGACATCGTTTTCTATTCAAAAGTCCCGAAAGGAAGTAAATGCGTGAGAAAGGCTCCAACTGACATGCATACCTTATATCCGAAAATGAAAAAAATAAAGTTTCCAAACAAGTCTAGGACTTACGTGATTCAGCAGCTCGGTATTCAATGCGTCCAGGACTGGTAGCAAAGACGGTACCGCTATCGCACACGTTATGAGAAATCCACAGCACCATGTGGAGGGATAGGAATTCCACTGCGGCTGTGCTTGCGGAGAACCTTTAAACACATCTTCTGCAGTCCTCGCGATGCCATTTTTTTTCGCGCAGCATTGCTGGGGGCGTCTCAGAGGGCTAGTGCCGCGTTTTGGCAACTGCTGAATGCTTCCCCCTCTTCAACAGTGAGAGCATGCGACGAGTCTGGCGGCAGCGCTCAAACTAGCTCCATGACGCCTCACAGCATCTGCAGCAAACAGTAACACATTTCTTGTTTCGTAAGACCTTGTGTTTTATCGCTACCTGATCACAATAAGTCGACCAGCGCATCCGCGAACCGTCCAACGCATCCACAGGACTGAACATGACGGTCGCCTTCTTTGGGAACGATATAGGAGAACAGGAGAGCGTACCAAGACTATGTAAATATCTGTGTTGGCGATTCACTGCATATCTTTATGATGCCTAACACAGTTTTATACACTCGCATTCTTATACGTTCCCCAAAACACTAGCGGACGGCTCCGCTCTATACTCGTCCATGCTCCTTTCCCTTGGTGGCTGCGTTTCCCTCTGTGACTGCGGTGCCGTGCGTAGACGCGCCTCTAACAGGGAGTCGTTCAGGGCGTGGTGCGTGGCTTTCGAAAACGGTTTTTTGCATATTGTGGGGCTCATGCAAGGACCTGAAAAGTGTGCTTCATTTTCGCTGCGCGCTTCCAGGAAAGGTAAAAAACGTGAAAAGAAATCTGTGGAATCTGCTTCGTTCTGGGCCTCTATGCGGCGTAGGTCACTTGCAACTTTGACCAGTTGCTGAGTGGGGGTCCTTATAAAGGGGCCGTTTGAATCGAAGCGAAAAATCGCCGTAAGTGAGCTTCCAACTTGGGTCATGTGCAAGGGTAACGGCGTCTTCGCAATGGTTCATCAACGATAAGAGCCGTATAGGTAGCAGTCGAGCAGTCGGCCATGGCCTACACGATGGATAAAGTTTCGCAACGGACCAGTGAGGTTGGGGTTGATGGTTCGCTCCACGCTTGATTCGCGGCCTTTTGCATTTTTCAGATTTCGCTGTTCTCGCTTCCATCTGTGTCTGCGCATGAATATAACTCGGATATTTGCCATTTATGGGCACATTCTTGAGTTCTGTACTCATGAGTCAGTGCTATTCAACTATTTCGATTTTCACGCACCATTGAACAAGACTGTTGCTGGACGTTGTTCCTCATAGGCTATACAGTGGATCTGATTGCGAATTTAGTAACTTTTAACTGTCGGTGTCAATTATATGAGCACAATTCTCGCGCCTCATCTTCTTCCACTGAAGGTTCGTTATTACACCATGCTAGGAAACGTTCAGCGCTATTGCCGAGTCGTCGGACGCCAAGAATAGGTGTTATATTTGTGATCAGGGCCACTGATTACCACTAAAAACGAATTTTCAGTCAAAACAATTGTTTTGACCTTCTTGGGTTTGCTTATTGGGTTGTCCGGTGTCCGTAGCGTCAACGATACGTCATCGCTGTTACGAAGATGTGAAACGGCTCACACTGCCGACCAAATGGTCGGCCACCTACAACCCGAAAAAGTCAAAAAAAATTTTTCGCTCAAAACTTGCTCCTAGGGGTAATCGACAGTCCTGATCACGATTCTAGACTTTATTTTCGGTTCCAGTGCCATCTGGCACCGGCATAGTGCCGAAGAGCTGAGTCTGTGCATACTAACGAATTCGAACGAAAAAGCAGTTTGCCCGCCATATGGTAGGATTCGTCAGCGTTATCGGTCGAACTGTTGTTATTAGGACCAATATTCTTAGCAGAACCTGGGATCCAAAAACATGCAAAAACTGACTAGAAAGAGCCAAAATTTTTCTGTCCTCGCGTGGGACCGGTCCGAAGCCACTCAACCAACCCTACTAACTCTTATATCTCAACTATTTTCTATATTTCGTAGAAAGGGAGCGCAGCGAAAACGAACCTCAGTTTTTCTGGTCCTCGTATGCGCCCCTACAATATGCACAAGACCATTTTGAAAAAGCTCACCACGCCCTGAACGACCTCCCTTGTAACGGAGTCGCGAACGGAGGTACACGCATCGTTAGAGCCTCAAACCTGGGGGGGCGGGAGGCTCGGATTTTTGCTCCGGGAGCGGTATGGGGTCCGTACTTTGTAAGACAGAATTTAATTTTGATGATGTAATTTTTGTCTCGCTGGCGAAAGGGCAATTCATTACGCCCGTGGGATATACTTTGCCATAGTTATTGTTATACCCCCCGCCCTCGACCACCTTTCGCTCGACATATATTACTCATCGCTCGCTCGTTCGCCCCAGAAGCATTCGTTGCGAGCAACAAGCCATGGAAGTGTGTCGTGCGCTGGAACCCCATTTCGAAAGGGGTTGGGAGCGTTCGTACTCACACCCACCGCACCGCTTCGACCGCACACCCCCTGCTGTACCCCGTCCGTTCGTTGGATATGAGTGTCTTATCCTGTATGGAAAAGTTCGAAGCAAAATGAGCTCCACTGAATGCAGTGGATGGTTTTGTTTCGCCTATACCGAATGTCCGATGCAGACGACCCAGCACGTTCAGTACATTCCACTCGGCCTTGCCGTCTATCTTGAGTACAGCTGTGACACTAGAACAAGCTCCGGCGATGTACCTCATTGCCGCAATAACCTCAAAATAGTAGAAGCACCCTAAGTTTAGAAAACAGCTCTGAATTGAATAAATCTTTTATGATGCCAGGCCCCATCGTATTTGTGGAAAGTCTCTCACTGTATTGTCCCTGAAGCTTCAAAGGCACGGCTGTAAACGGAAGTACAGGAGCCAGATGTGCGAAAGTGATGCAAAAACAGAACCATATGGACAAAAAAACGCAAAAAGGGCTTTAGTGAAGGAGTGACGAGCATACCAGGCTGTTACGGTAGCAAATCAACCCACGAGAGGACCCTTGATCAAAATCCTCGAATTTCGAAGAGTGAGGCCGCAAGGGGGTTGGCTTTCTCGCAATATGTCCCTAGCGCCCTTCAGACACTTCGGCACAGACTTCGTTTGCCTACCAGCCCACGGTCTCCAAAAAGTGATGGCCCGCAGCGACAAGAACATTGAGAAAGTCAATCGAAAGAAACTCACGTATTGCCTTTTTGGATTCCCAGACTACTCGGGTCGGGGTTGTCATGCTGGAACAGATTACAGCTTAAAATTCACCTCAAAACATACCTTCATGGTAGGACTCCCGTCAGTTTCATTGATGTTCAGTTGAAGAATATCTCCATGCTCCTTTGCTTCTCGATGAACCGAATCATCATCGGTCTTTATCCCTGACATACCAAGCACGAATAAAACATGGAAGTTATACTGAAATGAGCCCTTATGATTTCCCAAAAATTGTATGGGTATTGGAAGAATTATTCTACCTCTTTTTGCTTTCGGCCGTAGGTATTTCGCACTTTCATTCGTTCCTCTGCATCATTTATTTTAGAAGGGATAACTGCTATGAAACGTGCATTGGAGCAGTCTGACGAGACAATAGTGAAATTGATGACGCGTAGTCGCTCAAAGTCAACTTAATAAGTCACTCAAAATTTAGCCCTGATAGGACGTTTCATTGTGATGAGTTACTATCGAAAAAAGCGGACATTTATGTGATCTATTGAAGCATGGGTATAGCCAACAGACAATTCCTCTCTCGTGCGCGGCGTCGCTCGCCAGCATGGCCGGCGTGACATATTACGATTGCCTTGGCACACCCCCCCCCCTTCTACAGTTCGGTAATCCCAGATACGTGTGTGGAGCGCCAGTTCACAGCGCGGTGACAAGGGAGTTACAAGCGCAAAACGTACGCGGTATGCCCACTGCTACCCAATCCCCCGCCCGCTCCGGCGCTTGACTCTCTCAACTCACTACTCGTTTGCGTCTCATAAGACAACTAGCTCTCTGTCTCCCGCCTGTATTAGCAGCAAACTAGGAAACGCGCTTCTGAAGCGCGTGACACCGTGACTTGGTGCTAGCGCTTTACACCCTATCAGATGCCACTGAAACTCCATACGATTCCAGAAAGATGCCCAATGCACATTGGAGTGGCATCAGACTTGATTATTTCATTCTTCACTTCAAAGGTTGTATGTGCAAATTTTCTTTTGCAGTTACCTCATCCCGGAAACTGATATTCTTGCCAAATCTACACCATACAAGTCGGTTAGCTCTTTCCAGACGAGACACTTCTCCGGCGAATGATCGTGCCTACAACAAACAAAATTTTGTATCTACACATCGTAAAGTCTGACTTTTCCCCTGTTAGAGGTGCACCTACGCTTCAAGCATCGCTCTACTGAAAAAAGCGCCCTTTTGCTTTCCCAAGATTATCTCGGGAGTGTACAGCGCTGGCCTCTGCTTCCTCTTCGTTGCGCAATCGCTGCGAAGTCGAACTCACCTACGGCTAGCACCCAGCGCGTGCCGTAGGTGAGTTCGACGGTCGTGCCGCAGGTGGGTTTTCCCGTGGAGCTACCTGGGCCTGCGAAAGGGACGCAACGAAGAGAAAAATGATATGTCGCATGGCGCACGCGATCGCTCATTTTGCGAAAGGCTATGCTCCGGTGAGAAAAAGCAACAGGGGCAAACAAATAAGAACTCCTTGTACTACACTAAACATATTCTTACGAAGACCTGCTGGACTTGACTGCGAATCCATAACAATAGTAATACCATCCCCGCTGCAAGCACTCCCAAATAGACCACGACGGACCGCAAATACCTGCGTCTCTGAAAAAAGTCTCAAGAGCAACCGAACTATAACCTTCACTTTCCTATTACACCTCCAGCAAGGAAACATGTTTCGTACCATTCGAGCAGGTCGTGGAACCACTGGAGATCAAACTGAAATGAAAACAAATTAAGTGAACAATGGATACGGTCAGGAGATCCGGCGACGCGGCCATTGTAGCACGACCTAGATGATCTGGTACGAAAATGCTACAGTAAACCGAGTTAACTAGATAGAAGACGCCAGGCCGCGTCAACTGCTCGTTATCGCCACCAATTAATTCTCCTGGCCATGCTACCGGACCTCCCCCCGGACGTATAATCAGTAAAATGAATGTTCAAAAGTTGCAGAACTCGGGAGATGTTCTTGATCGGAACCACTCCAGTGGTTATTCATCAGGAACACAAGTTTAGATTGTATTTGTGATTCGTGAAACACTTCAAAAAAATATTACAGTACAAATCGCTACATTGTTCAGACCTATTGTTGGATGAGGGGCGTTGCTTCTCAGTCGCGGAGATGCAGTACGGTTTGACATGGGAGATGGACGCGACCCACAGCGCCATGCTGAGCGAGTTCGGCCCTGGTGCTAATGCGCCACCCCGCTTGAAACGTTTATTTCGCCGCGACTGAGAAGCACCCTCCATACCCCTCATAATTAGGTCAATATAGGTCCTAAAAACACAAAACACATCCTGGACTGTTGATCTATACTGGGCCAGAGCCACAATTACAACAGATCACACTAGTAATAATTCTCTTCACATTGCTCATCGAAATAAAAGGTTTCGATATTGTCTACGTGACGCCTTTTCCCTTGGTGAAGATCTTGGCACAATCGACATCCGGCGTCACTCACATAGGTAGAAGGTTTCCGATAGTAATTAGTCCACTCGAAGTACCTAAACAACAGAACCTTTTCTGACCTTCAGGGTATCTACAAGTAGAGGAACGAAATTCGAGGGCTACGTGACAACTAGTACTTTTCGTGGTGGTCCTGGTGCGAGGGGTCAGAGCGCAGCGAAACAGATGATTGAGCTGCCAAGGCATCAAAATGTGCAGACAACGAACCGCGAGACAAAGCGTGAGCTTTTCTGTCGGGCAGGGGTGGATGAGCCTCTTATCAGTCCTAAACATCGGGAGGATGTTAGGTAGGAAAGGGTAGAGGAGTTGCAGCAATGGAAGAAGATCGGGATGGGCTTTTTCATCTGTGCCCCTGTGCCAAATCTGAGCTATGTAGAAAACTGGCGCTCAAGTTAAACAAGAAACTGTTCACACTCGGATACGGTCGTGTAGCTTGGTGCGTGTCCGTGGCGTATTTTGCTTGTAGGCGGGGTCCAAAAAAAGCAACGGCAGTCCCGCAACTTTACTGCTACGCACTCATAAATGATTCTACCGTAAATCCTACGAGTCCACCCCTTGCCCTTAATAAAGCAGTACTGACCGGTTCAAAATGGACGGACAAGACTGTTGGTAGACTTGACTGCATTAACGATTCCTGTCAGTGCCTTTTGGTGGGCACTACCGTTTGATTGATTCTCTGGGATAAGCTTTTGTGAAATTCGCAGAGGAATTCACCTCAGATACTCTGTGTCGTTATGTTGAACCATATCCAAATATGCTGCCAGACCGTCGTCATTTTTGAAATCATCCAAGGCTATGAATGAATCCGATGGTATGCCATTATCTGGACAGTATGAAACCTTTATCGCCAGCAGAAAATATTTCATGGTAGTTGTAATTGTGATAAAAAAATATCCCGCGGTCGTCGGGTAGGTGGAGGCTTCTGCCTTTCTCAGTGGTACGTCTCGTTTCTCAATACGAAAAAGAGGACGTAACAAGGAGAAAGCCTTCAGGAGTTCTTGGTCTCCGCCCATCTGGATATCGTGAAATGTGGCCTCCGCCCATCTGGATATGAAATGTGGCTTTAGGCTCAAAGGGGGCTTTAGGCTCAGGGGACTTCGCGCGTTGGGATCCCCAAGGGTAGGGGGATCGTATCTGGTTGGTAGACTCATTGTTGATTTTTCCCGTCCACGCGCTTAAAATTTCCCAGTGGTTGGCACCACGAAAATACTATTTCTGACAGTTCATCGGGGGTGTTTACACACCTCCCCCCTCTTCACCCGGCAAATTTCGATAAATTGGTAAGTCGCCAGATAGACTGGACCAGGAACGGGGAGTCGTGTCAAAAGTCGAAAGGCAAATTTGGGGGAGGAAGCGGGGGAGGGGGAGGGGCGTAGAGTCGTGTTCAGCGAAAATTCTTCCCAACGAGAGAACGCGTCCTGAGCGCACACACTGACATAGAGGTTTGTCAATCTTCCTATTTTTCAAGTGGTCTAGCATCAGGTACGGCCGAGAAATGCGATCACAGAGGGGTGCAAGGATCATTAAGCTATTGATTGATCTGGGTTCTTCAGCCGATCACATTCTTGATCTATTCGCTACTGCCGACAAATCGATTTCTGGCATCGAGACGTCTCTAGTGGTGTTGGTGGGAGGAGGGGCGGGGGGACGAAAGGGCATTTCAAATCCAGTGAATGATTTGACCAAGTAAGCTGGATCCCAAGTGCACAAATACTGCATATGCCGGAACCAATGTACGTGACGGGGTTGAGGAACCACCCGCCAGCGCCTTCCGTATCCCTTCCCCCACTCAAGCCTTAATCTCCTTGTCAGAGAAGACTACGTCTTTTATCCGTGACTATCCTTGTCACGTGTTGTCTGCGCTCTAAGCCGAAGCCTTTTTGGGATACAGAGGCTCCCAACTACATTAGCACCTTTATGCTTCTGAAATTACCTTCGTAAAATTTCCTTTCCAGCACGATTGGAACTAAAAGTTGAGAGATACGTTTGAAAAACTTCTCCGTTATGTAGTTGCGGCATATGCTATTCTCAAATGCAATATAAAATCGGTGTGTCGCTGAAAAAGTTCTTTTGAGGAGCCCTTATGGAAAAATATCAAGAAGCTCAGGGATCTACTTTTAAGTGGTAGTTTTCAAAGTTACTAGGCCTACTTCTACTGAGTTTCAGATATGAAATTTTGGGGACTTTTCAGTGGCATTTTCTCGGTGGGCAGCAGCGGACCTCACGTAAACTAGAACATCGCACACGTTCGCGGCTCTTTTAATTAGACTGCGTTCACACTTTGCGGCAGCGTTCACCAGCTTCCACCAATGTCCACCAGCGACCAATATCGTTTCGAGCGTCCGGCAGATTCAGTGACCAGGGAAAGTATAGATCGATCTAACGTCCACGAGCGTTCACCAGTAACCGAAAGTAAATTACTGGGAAGTAGGTGGGTAGCAAATTTCTGGATTGCGTCTTAAAGTTGCGGCGTGTCCAACCGCACCGCACACCGCACCTAAAGCACGGAATCATGGAATTTAATGTACGGTATAGTGTAATTGTACGGTTGCTGCACACAACGCAGTTTCACGACGCCTAATTCAGCTGTTTGCTACCCTCCTACTTCCTAATACACTTTATTCCCGGTCGTGAACGCTGGTGGACGCTGGCAGACGGTGGCAGACGCTATATCGATACCTACGCTTCAGCCATCGAGACGCTAGTGAACGCAAGATCGATACCTGTAGTTTCTTGGTCGCTGAATCAGGGCACATCGTTGTTGGGGAATCCCCAGAAGGGGGGGTCGTATTTGGGCTGAGAAAAATTTATTTTGATAGTTGATTTTTCTCGCTTCATGGACGTTGTAAAGGGAGGGGGGTCGTATTTACGTTTTGGCGTTGTGGGAGTGGCGATTGGTGATTTTCCTGTTTCATGCGTACTATATGCCCCCCGCTCGACGGCTCGATTCCATGAAGGACAGAGGGCTGGGAGAGGGTGGGGGGGGTCATACCAACTCCCGAAAAAAGGGCGGGGGTCGCATAGAGTTGACTAAAATTCCCAACCAATGATGTGTCGTCTGCCTGTCGCTGATGCTGCCGGACGCTCGGAACGCTACTGGACGCTGCTGGACCCTGCTGGACGCTGGTGGACGCTGCCGTAAAGCATGAACGCAGCCTAATGTGAAGGTGTGCAGCATCAGAGGCTTTGCTTATAATTGACAGCAGCCTCCACGACTTACCAAAGTTGAGCTCAAATGTGTGCTCAAATTGTGAAATGAATGGTTATATTAAACAAACCGATGAGATCCTTCTCGCACTGACCACCTTTCATTGACTTTGGACAGCGCGCTTTTTCAGCAGCTGGGAAGTAGCGGCTGCATCGGCCTCCTACTGTGATATCGACTTTGGTTGATAGTCTCCTAAAAATGATATTCGAGGCTTGAAAATTCCTTCAACGTTCGCCTGTCTCTACTGGCAACGAGGGTGCTCATCACATGAATCTTCGACTCAAAGGCACAATCTGAGATAAAGGAGCAGTGGGCGGAGAGTCACAAACGTAATACATTCACCATTGCGACGCTCCTCACAATGCTGTGATGACGAGCAGCCCCGGGGGCATACCATCGCTGGCATTCCTCAACGAAGGGGTCGCATTTGATCTCGCATGCTGCCTTAGTTCGAGGCGAGAAAAATAACTATTTCTGGTAGTTGGTCGGAGGTGACTGCCGCTCCCCCTTCTCCACCCCCTAACTTTGATAAGGTAAATGTGTTCAGTTGTGGAAGGAAGGTAGTATCGGAGAGGAAAAGTGTCGGGTGCATGTCACCGTCTCTGTTCGAAAAGGTTAGGGAAAAGATTTCGGGTTTAGATATCACCTACTGGTAGAACAATGACCACAAAGATTGTATTATAAGGTGATTGTCGCCGTCAAACTTACTGTATAATTGATTCTCGACTGGATACAGTAGAACAGTGACTCATGAGCAGTAGCGCTCCTTTCGTCTTTTGGGGCAAGGCTCTTTCAATCTGGAAAACCACTCCCATGTAACAAAGTGAGCAATATCTTCCGGCACCCTTTAGGTACTCATACGCAAAAAAAATTGCACGCAAATCGTCATATCATCTGCCAAAAGTGGGGAAACTCATCTCTTCCTTTGTAATAACCGTCTCTCTAATGTCGTTTCCCGTACGTTTTACAAATATGCCGTAAGGATACGGATAATCAGAATCGTTTCTGTAAGTCATCGTTGCGTTGAAATAATCGACAGGAAGCTGAAAGTGAAATCTACTGCCATGCATGCAGTCGAAGGCGCAGTCCACGCCGATCGTGTGGGTGGAGACAGTCACTCATCGTGCTTTCCTCACAGGCGCACTTTTGCCCACTCTTTACGTTTTCAAGAAAGTGATCGCACCCTTGAGGAACGCATACTTGCTGAATGACTGCACATGCCTCGTTTCGGAAGAATAGTGTGGACTCAATTTTAGAACTCCATGTTCTGACTAACCATGACGGAAAGGGAAAAGATTGTAAGCTCAGGATAACAGGGTGAGTACAATGTTCTAGAACTGCGCGTGAAATTAAATTCTGGTTCCGTGAGCCAGAAAAGCTCAAGGGTGAGACAGAGAAGGAGCTCAAAGCAAATTCAGCCCGTAGTTAAGGTCATGGAACGCTGCGCCACGGCCCTGGCTAAGGGGAATGTCCTGTGCTTTCACGGCTCATCATTTCACGGGATACTGTATAGTCCCTTAGTCCTAAATTCGCAACATTGCGACACAAGGGTGTTTGTGAGAAAAGTAAAAGCAATGAATTAGGTCTTAAATTACTAACAGAAGGACTCTGAAGCTAAAGACTTCCTCAGCTTCTTTCCGAACTGACCTCTGTACGAAAGATGCCGGCGTTGGGCGGAGGTTCAAATAATAGAAGCACCATCAGCTGATGAGAATATCGCTCAGGCAAGTCACATGCTAATATATTTCGCCCATGAAATATATACGCAGAAGGAAGTCGCTCACCATCGTAGTCACTGGAAATTCCGCATAAGGCTGCGTTCATACTTTACGGCAGCGACCAGCAGCGTCCACCAGCGACGAGCAGCGTTTCCAGCGACCGTCACGTCAGCGGGAAAGTACAGATATCGATAGTGAACGACGGATTGTACCAGCGTTCACCAGCGTCCGCCAGCGACCATCAGCGTCTCGAGGGACTAGGAAACTATGGATATCGATTCAACGTCTACCAGCGTCCACCAGCGACCAGGAGTAGAGTGTATGGAGAAGTAGAGGAGAGAGCCTGGATTAGTCATGGAATTGTGGCGTGTGAAACCGCACCGTACAACTTCACAATACAGGTACTCCTGATCGCTTGGGGATGCTTGTGGTCGCTGGTGAACGCTGCATTCCTATAGATCGTCATCCATACTTTTCCAAACGCTGACGGACGCTGGAAACATTGCTGGTCGCTGATGGCTGTGCCACAAAGTATGAACCTGGCCTTACGACAAAAAAACAGACGAACCTTCTCTCGACAATGTCGCACGTGTACGGACAACCCTCCATTGTGGGTCTAATAACAGCGCTGA
>MU914585.1:4042-20650 GCA_036418165.1 Cooperia oncophora
TCAGTGCTTCTTTCTTATTGTAGTTTTGTATTGCTGATAGTTTTACTGCTAGGATAAATAGTAAGTAGCTGAATGTAATTGTAGGGTAAACGATCCGATCGTGCTGATAAGTACTGATTGAGAATGATAAGGAATTACTATAGACGACTTTTAGGATACGCTCCACATTCTGTTTCTTCCAAGCCATGTTAAGACGATTCGACCTGTACGGCTTGGGGGGGGCAAGTGATCTACATGTCGGCCTTTTGTTCTAATAAAGGGTCCAGCCACTGTACAACATCGTGATATGTGGGATGGCGGTGCCAGTACGACCCCCTAAAAATTGTCATCTATTGTGACCAAGTTCTCTGACTTTCTACCAATTGTCCCAGTTCTCCAAAACCTTTTTTTCAGAAAACTGCCCTCGGACGAGGGGGGGGGGCTGGTTTTTGAAGAGCTACTAAATCCAGCTGTTGAAAATAGCAGTTATGGTAGTTTAACAGCGCTGGCCAAGAATGGAGGGGTCATGCAACGAGAAAAAACCACAAAAGTCCAACACCTGGGAATCTTCTGCTGGAACAATTTTCGGGGAAGTTTTGTTCAAAAGGTAAGTACCACCACCACTCCCGATACGCGCAAATCAATAAACGAGCCCCTCCCTTTGATGGGATTCTCTCAGCGATGCTGGTCCTTGAGTCTAATACCATCCGTCCCAGAAGGTACAGAAGGCTTGCTAGGTTCGGGTGGCAGTGCTTCTGAAGTGTTTGAATGCTAGTTTCCTATGAAGGATTATGATGAAATGTAGGAATGGCACTAGATACGAAAGAAATGAGAAAAAAAGCAAAGAAAAAATCCGGAATTCTCAATTGTTCATTACTTAAGTAGTGTCCAGGTCCGTTGTTTGCGCCACCGTTGCTAACGTTTTCGTAACTCCAGGATACCCTTGCTCTTTCCTTATCAAGAATTTTTCAGTTTTCTCATTCTATGCTTTCCTTCCCCCCCCCCTTGCATTGTTTACAAGACTATCTCTTTCTTTCCGATTGTAAATATGATTTTCGCATTTTCTCATCTATCAGGCACAAGTCGATGCAAATTTTTCCATCAAATGTCAATGCGATTTAATCGATTTATTGGCTGTTTTTATTTTTTATAGTTTGTCTTAAGCCACACTCATCTCTCTGTCTCTATAGAGCCTGTCGCAGGTAGGCTTGAACACACCGGTCTAAGCCGCGTGTCGCCCGTGAATTGCGCGAAGGCGTACCGCATAAGGCGAATGCGATAACTGTGTATGATAGAGACGCAGAAAACAGCGACTCTAATTCTCATGTGCTCCATAATATGCGAGTTCATCAGTGATGGCTCTTCAATACTCTGCTGTTCTACATTTTTGTCGTGTATCATTTCTTATCATTCCACTGATACTGATAGTGATCTTATCTCTATCACTTACTGTTGATCTTATCTTCGAAGTTTAACAGAAGGTGGAACATTCTCATATAAATTGTGACCGTTTCTGGTTCGTTGAGCGTGAGTAGATTTCTTGGCTAAATTTGGCCTGGATGGGCCAATCGTCTAGCCTTTGCATGGCTGTACATTTCTTTCAACGAAATATGGTCGTCTTTCAGATGACACTGGGTACAGCATCCTCCACGCAACGTGTCCATCGATGCCGTCACCGACGTCATTACCGAACGGTGTCGCCCCGTCGCCACCACCGCCATGTTCGGGTTGTATCAAGCTCCATGCGGACATCAAGCCAGGTGATCCATTGAGATTTTTGGCAGCCAAAAGTAGTAGGAATCGCAGCCAACACAAGCAGTTGAGTATCCGCACAAAGCAGTCCGAGGCGGTCTCAAGAGGGGGTGGAGTGAGCGTTTTCCAACATTGGTTGCTTTCTTTGTGTACCAGTCATTACCTGATCAATATTGGTAGATGCAAGGCGGCCGAAGCGCGCGATCATTCGCAACCCCTGCACCTCCCCCGCCTTCGCGACGTTATCTGGTAAACGAGTTGGGACATATCTCATGACACATCATTACGTTTGGAAGAAACTCCGGGTTGGGTGGACCATTTTCGCACGCGAAACACGAAAATACTGATTTCGGTCATAAATATTCGCACGCTGCCTCGTCTCCCTGGATTCAAAAGTTTCCGCTCATGATACTGGCACAAACAAAGTGTGCGGAATCCTCATCACTGACATGATATGAAGCGTGTGAGGTCGTGGCGTGTCCTAACAAATATACACTCCGTATCCCGGAAATGGAGAGGGCGTGGCCACATGCTTCATTTGAATGTCACTGCGGCTCCTATTTTCGTGGAATAGTCTCGGAATCCTGCAGACCAATATAAGAGCAGAGCATAATGTATGAACGCAGCTGAACTGCAATGTGGCAGTCGCTAGTGATCGGGGTTGCACACTCTATATCTCAGAGCTGGAGAGGGCGTGGCTCTCTGCTTTATTTAAAAATCTAAGCGGCTATGTTTGTGGTGAGGCGTTGCCGTTTTTGGGACAGTTGTAATCATGTCTTTGTCGAGCATAAGGCAGGATGACGATTGTCTGGAAGCATCTTACGAGAAGCGCATCCTAAGACATGTTCAAGTAGCGGCGCTTTGCGACGCAGCGCCTCATCCCATCTTCCGAGATATGGAGTGTATCAAAATATTGACCTGAGGACCTATACCTGACTAGCACTTTAGCACTTTTTACGAAATCATGTGAAGTGATTGAAGGGTGTTTTCGCCAGCATTTCGTCGTTAGCGTGATTTCAGGGTCATTTAATAGCCTCGGGGTGAGGGGGTGTGAGAATAATGGCGTTGATTGTCTTATTGACAGTATCCTGAATGCCATTGCGTAAGCACAGTTTCACTTTTTTCAAATCTCCCACGCGATAGCTTCATAGGCGTTGGGATGTGTGGCAAAAGGAAAACAGTTCGTGGAATCCTAATAATTCACTATGAAATAATCCATCAAAGTTATTGAAATTTTTTATGACTAAATTTGATGCTCATTCATTTCAGAATATGCAACAAATGATGGACAAATTCGATTTGATCTATATGCGATTAGAAAGCTTAATGAATGAGAAAGAAAAAGATCGGCTAATCGTTCAAGATCAAGAAATGAGCGAAAGTGGGAAGTGATGATAAGGTTTGTTCTGAAGTTCACTACGCGGCATACTGGGGTCATATTCAGACCTCATCGACCCCCTCCTCATCAGTCTAGGCCCAAAACTGTGATTTTGGAGGATATACCGTAGTAATCAGGGCAAACGTAGTTGGGGATCGGGTTTTTTATTAGGTGGCAGAAGGAGAAGGTCGTGTTTGGCCCAATAATATTTCTTTCTTTAGTTGAGTTTTCGGTCTGACGCCCATCGTTGGGATCATTTCCAATAGGGGGTGGGGTCATAGTATTCGTTCGTCGTTGGGAGAAGGAAGCCGTATTAGCCTCGTCCCCCTCTTTTCCGCTTGGCAGTAGCTTTTGGTGAAAAACTGGAGAATTTCCGCGAAAAAGGGGAAAAACGGTAGAAAGTGCGGTCGTATTTTCTCCAAATTTTCACCCCGCCGCAGGAGTACCGTTTGGGGGGGGGGGTAGGTGTAACATTGGCGTGACTACATAGACTTTTTTCATGTTATAAGGGTTACTAGGGTTCACTGATGAGTCCCAGGCATCCTTGGTAGGACTCCTCTTCCCGTTGGAAATATATTGCACGATACGAACTACACAATCCTACCATGTATCGGCCCCTCCCCTTTCACCAAACCCCTTCCTCTACCACCTCCATGAATTTTCCTAATTTTCCACCACCTTAGATGTATTCTTTCCAAAATTCCTCAGTTTTTCCTCCGCTGTCGAGTGGGAGGGGAGGAAAAACTGAGGAATAGATGGCGCATGTGAGAGAGAAAATCTCTGAAAAGCAAGAAAAAGTTCAGGAAAGGCAACAGCCAAGAACATTTTATGGCCCCTCCCTCCCCTCCAGGTGGCCTAATACGACTCCCTCGCTGAGAATTCCGTAGCGTACGATGTGTTCTGGTCCCAAATGGGTTGTGACTGGCACAACGTGCCCCGGTGCTTACAACGTGAAAGTACAGTTGATCATAGCAGTCTTTCCTCACGTGATCCCACCCCCCCCCATAGTTAATTGAATTTGCTTATGTGCTTTGCTCATGGGATCTGTTAAAGCTGTTCAATTGATTTCCACGTTTATTTGACTGAAATGGACAGCTTAGCCCTCCATTGTGTGAAATGACCAGCCAACACACGGCTTGCTGAGAGATTTGGGCTCGCTGGGGCTCTCCAGTTATTCATGAGTACAACTGAAGTTGTTGGAAGTTCTTTCTTTTGTTGGGAAAGTTAGAAGGTGAAGTAAATATGGGTGAATTTGTGGCGCACTTCGGCTTGGTGGGGGCACCAAATGTTATTATTCGTGGTATGATACCGTCGGAAGCGTAAAGTGCTCCTCTCTAACCGAATGCGCCGTTTTTTTCTCTACATGGAAGAAGGATGGTGTGGTGTAGTGCCATAGGGGTTCCTTTTTGCTCCGATGTGAGGAGGGAAAGGGGGAGGTAATTCCTGATAAGCTCCCCTCCTAGGCCAACCAGGCCTTCATGCGCATCTCAAGGGCGCAGTTGAACTGGTGTCGGGGATCTGTCAAATCTGTGAAAGGAATCCTGAATGAGGTAGTAGTCATGTTATCGCTCCTGCTGCTTCCTTTCATCCTCTTTAAGAAGACAAACTAGACCACCCAACCTTTTCACAAAAGCCCCAAATTGGGGGATGGGGGAGGGGAGGAAGAAATCTTTTTAGATTTAAGTGTCTCATGTACCTACCATTTCTTCATCCGCTTGCCCCCCCCCGCTTTCAAGGACGTTTCCATACCACCCGGCCAACAGCGCGTGGCGTCAGCGAAGTATTACACAAGGTAGCCGTAAAACGAAACCGAACAAAGGGGGGAATAAACCGGCCCGTACATCGAGTCTGCGGACGACGCGCCCATATGGAGCATCGTGAACTCATCTTCGGTTGGTTGAGGGTTTCTATGAGGATTTCATAAAGTTCGGAGTTCCTTCCCCCCTAAACCCTCTATTTTGCAGGTCTGTGAAGCACCAGCTGCTTCGGGTGCACCATCAACGCCTGTCTCGACGACGTCATCCGGTTTTGCGGAGAGTATGAACTTTCTCGGCGGTCAAATAAGTATGTGGACTTCATGGTTTCAGCCTTGGGATGCGTTCTGAAGAAGCAAAAGTAGTTGGGGGAGGGGGGTGGGGGTGGTGCTTTGCCGGCGGCCAGGCGACCATGTCATGTTAGGTCTGCTTGTCAGTACAGGAAGGATTCCTAAATATTTCAAGGTTTTGAAAAAAACGTGGCAAGACAAGGCGAAACACGACATAGTATAGCCGTAGCTGCGTAGCACCTCCGAACTATAGTCGATATCCGCAGTCGGCGGGGAGCTGTCAGAAAGCCCACCCACAGCTGCTTTTTCTACCAATAGGGGTCGGACCAGCAAGAAAATAACCAGTAGTAGAAAACGCTGATTCCCACCTTCTGACCCCTCCCTGCCGACTGCGGTGGTATAAACTGCTTTTTTCTCAGCCCGTAGGTTTCTTTCATGTAGTCGATTTCAATTCTTGCATAATTTCTACCCTGATTTCAGTGGATCCGTTGGCCCAGCAACAACAACTGCTTCACTTCATCATGCAACAATCATTAGGTGCAGCTCACACAGCAGCAGTGCAAACGTCAACTCCTCAACAACAGCAACAGCAACAACCCCCTCCACAACCGACGTCGATCACATCGATGAGCACCACATCGGGTAGTGGTGGTGCCCAAGTGAAATCTGAGCCACCCGATCACTTCAATCCCCTCATGGAGCACTTACAGCATCAGTTCAAGGAGGTGAGAGCCATTTGGTTTCCCACGATTACGCTGTGCACCTGGTTGCGATAGTTTCACTAGCGTTGGTGAGAAGGTGATCGTAGGGACCAGCCAAAAAACTTGCGCTTCCCAGCAATATCATATCATCGTCGGGGTCCCGTTGTGAGCTTTTTTTCGGACGTCATTTTATGTGCATTGTTCGTAACGGCGGCGTCCTTTTACTCGCAACAGTTTGATGGGCAACGTTTTTGCGTTTTTCGTCGCCCTAGCGAAAGAAAGGAAGAAATTCAGCGCATAGGAAGCCATTCGGGTTGAAAGAAAGTCTAAGCCATCGATCAAGGTTTTCATAGCTAATCCATTTAGTACAGGGGTTTTATGGAATTGATTTGACCATCGATCAGCTTTGCGGGGATGCAGGGAAGCTATTTAGGGGCAAGGAAGTTGCAGGGGACCTTTAATTTTTCATTTTCCCCCTGTGTTGGAAATGCAATGAGAGAACCGCGGGTGAAAGGCAGGAGATGTGGTATATACAGGGCACATCCTGCCGCTGGAAAAACTGTTTGTGAAATACGTTCTCTCCCCCTCCCCCCTCCTTTTGAAATTCTCTCCTCTACTACGACTCTCCTTCCCACCTGCCATTTTCCTGAATTTTCCCAACCATTCCTACCATCCTTTCAGTGATTTTTTTTTGCGGAAAATGTCCTGCCGCTTTGTGTCAAGAAGAAGCTGGCCATCCGGATGTCTCGTGCTGTGGGAGATTGTCGGCATGTAAGCGTACTCGAAGCAGGAGAAGCCGGAAGAGTACAACAGCATTATACGACCCCTCTTCTCCACTTCAGTTTACCAAATACCGGTCCCCTTGACTGCGAGATTCCCGCCACACGCAGTGGAACTGATCAAAGCAGTTGGTTAGTTCTCGGGAGAGGTTTAGGCTAGTACTCTTTGTCAAGAAGGGACTCGTGGAATTATAAAAAGTAGTGATTCCAGAACTATTGTCTCCCACTCTTACCTCCAGTTCTGGTTCTGGGCATGACTGAGAGAGTGCTAATCTCAATGGTCAAAATCATCATCGCGGTTTAGCAGGCTGAACCCCTGGCGGCGATGAGGAAAATACTTATTTCCGGTTTTATTCATGCGTGGCATTTGCGAGCTGAAATTCCGGATATACGTAGGATCAGGGGCTCGTCTTTTTTGTCTACTTCAGCTCAGTAGGCATCTTTCGAGGTCAAGCAGAGAATCAGGGCGGTATGTGGGAAGCATAAACGTGCAAAGGAAGGGATTTATGAGGGCAACGGTGTATATCGGCGCCGAGGAGTAATATGCCGTTCAGCAAAAGCGGCTCAGAATGTACAATGATGTTTGCAAAGTGCAGAAATTACCTGTAAATTTTCTTTGCGGGCCATCATGTTCCCGTCGGTGTAACTGATAAGAATCAGCGCGACGCTATGGCGTCTTGTCGTCGCGCCGGTGTGTCCAATGATAGTGGCGATTACACGTTGTCAATGTCACCTTTCGGCTAATCACCGCGGACGATGAGTGCTGATCCAGCGATACCGGTTACGCGTCATGTGGCATGAGGGATTGCGTGAAGATTTGGCGCGATAGGATCGGTGCCATGATTCTCGGAACAGGGTACAGCAACGTTCTGTGAAACGCATGGGGGAGATCGTACTTGCACGCTGGGGAGGGAGGGTCGTTTTTGGGAAAGGGGGGGGTAGTGCGCCTTTGAAAAAGTTTGCCGCGCTGGGGAAAATTTTCCAAGGTACTATGAATACGGAAAATTTTTTAGTGAAGAGACTGAGAATATGTGGGAGATACTTCTGGAAAAATGATGGAAGCTGGAACTTATAAGGAAAATTGGTAGGATAGGGTGGTGTGGGGCAGCGAGAGTTCGTACTGAGACCCTCCTTCGAGGGGGGGGGAGGGTCGTACCGAGACCCTCCTTTAAGGGGGGTCGCACTGACTTCACCATTTCACACATCACGATGCTGCACGCTGTCTCGGAATCTCTTATGGCTAGATGCTCTCAAAAATAATTTTTGATTTTAGAAGTTCGATGATGACGACCCGAACGCGTCAGTGTCACGTTGCAGTAATTGTATGACGACAAAGACGACAGCATGGCGGCGAGACATGGCCGGCAAACTCGTTTGTAACGCATGCGGCCTTTACTTTAGACTCCATCGGGTGAGAATTTCCTCTTGTACACATGATTGACTTGACCAAAATGCCCTGACAATTGTCTGTAGATGACCTCGAATGAGCCAATGACGGTCACCCAGTAATTCATAGATCTTATAAACCTAGAAAAGACACCGCTAGCATCCGTATGACCTTCCCATAGTGGACGATCTTCACCGTCGGACTATCAATTCCGGCAATGGACCGCGCCCCGTATCGAAGGGTTCCGCCAATGCGGCGGACAATAGCTGTGACGATAGGAGCGGCCTTGTGTGGTCAGTAATGATGATGATGATGATGATGATGACGACGCCGATGATTACTAGAGGTGGAGGAGACACCGTCTGTGTGCTCCTTGAATGGTGCTGAGGTATAATTGAGGCGCGGAGGGATAAGACGACCGGTCACCGTGCGGACGATTGCCGGCCACCCTCCGCCTTGACGCCTTAGACGTGGATGGTGACTGGCTAAAATGGGACAGGATATATAGGGGATAGATGGATGCGAGCGCCGACGAGCTGAGAGCATTCGACAACGATTAGCGAAACTTTTGCGGTGTAGAAGTTTTTGAAAAGCGGGGGATTTTAGGATAGTCGAAATCGGTGCAGGTCAACTACGGGGGGAGGGGGAGCGGGGGGCCTTTTGCACGTTCGCCGCTGCACTAGTTCCGGTTTACAAGTATCATTCCAGCGAAACCTGTAAACTCTTGTGGAATTTGGGCAAGCTCGTCAAGCCACCTAAGTGGTATCTGTAAGGAGTTCCATTGCTTTACAGGGGTTGACAAGTGTTTTCCACAAGATTTGGCTGGCATCATTTCGTGGCTTCACAGGATTTCACGAGTCTCCACCTGTTTACTTGACGCGTCAGTGGGAAGTAGCGTAGGTACAAGATGCCCCCCCCCCTCGTTGACGAACTGCGCCGTAGAAATCTTACACTTCAGAGTGAAGTCATCCAAGCGGGAAACGCTGAATACTGTTGACCCCTGAGGGCTTCGATCAACGCTTGCCTGCAAATACCGTGTTTCACTCTTCCCCATTAGCGGTCTTGAATCTAATTAATTCGCTATTGACTGTCATCTTTCTCCCACTCGGGCTTGGTTTCTTAGGTAAACCTTGTTGTCGTAGGCGTTGTTCGGCTTGGGAGGGGGCATTTTGCTCTTTCACTAGTTAAAGTAGGCGTCACAGCTTGATAAGGCGCGGGGACACTTGTCAAGACAGTGGAACCCGCATTGGCGCTTCCCGAGCGAGTGCACTGTCCGTTACACCACCCGGGTGCTTGCCCTCCCAGCTAATTTCCTGTAAATATTATTTTCAAAAAAAAAGTTCACGACTTATGTTTTGCTTCCTCGCCTCACTCCACCCCCCTCCCCTCCTTAATCGCAGATTTGTTATACTTGTTCAACCGCGCAGGTTAACAACTGGTGGTTGAAACCAGCAATTCAATATCAATCAGCAATTCGCCCAATTAGTACAGCTGAGGCTTTTGCGGGTGAATTGTCCCTGATTAGCTTGGTAACAGGTGTTCTGCCGGATAAACAGAATTCACCGAGCTACGCAGGCTATAATTGCTGATTTCTGCTGTCCAATGGGTGGTCTATATTGTAGCAGAAAGCACCTAGTAATTATATAGTGTTTGCGTTTCATCACAGAAAAACTGCAGGGGTCGTTATTCTGGACTCACAACCTTCAAGAAGCTTTTCAACATTGATTAGACTCTTTTTGGGATGTGCCGCACATAGTGTCTCCATTCGGAGTCGGGGAGCATCTTGAATGACTTCTGGGGACCAGAACTTTAAGACCTCAGCCATTTCGTCCTCCCAGATGAATTCGAGACCATCTAGCAGACGCTGGAGGGGGAAGCTTCGTTTGCCCAAGAGGAAGCCGATCTGTGATTTGACCCCATGACCGTGCGTGTTGTAAGCGGTAGCACACATATGAACACCTTCAATCTACTGCATATGTCTCCAGTAACTAGTTAGTGATGATCCAGTTCAGAGAAAATGTAAATTATTTCCCTTCAAATAATCCTACCAGTTTCAGACTCATCGCCCAGTGCACATGCGGAAAGATTTCATTCAACAGCGTTTCAGAAGAAAGACTAAGGAAGAAGAGGTAGGCTCGTGATATACACAGAAATCCAACTTCTGCAGGACAGTCCTAATTTTAATCGAAGTGGTGTTGAAGTGACATTGCGCGCGCCATATGCACTATGAGCCTTAGGAAAGTGATTTGGAAGTAACCAACAGAGACGAGGAAATAGTCCGCCTATCTAGGGCTTTTGCCCTTTTGAAGACTGAGTTCTGAGTTGCGCAGAATTAGGGCCTCTGAAAAACAGCCACGCTAGCTCTAAGGGAGTCCTTCGGCACTCCGCACTGATTGGATCGTATAACCGAGCTCACATGGACTAGATCACGCATCCCAATGATGAGCCCTTCCTTTCGAGATGACAAAGAAGAGCACCAATAAGAAAGAAGGCAGTCATCCAAGCAATCCCGCCCACGCAATCAGCACGAAACATATCCACAAATTTTTAAATATGATATTTGGGAACCTTCTGTGGATCTTGGTTTATTCCAAACTGAGCTTCAAAACGGCATTACTCACACCTGTTGTGAACAGCAGGGTGATGGCACAGAAAAGGGATGTGAATAATTGTTGGGGAAATTTGAAGGATTTCATTGTGCAAGACTGGAATTACCCTGGTGGAGATGAGGACTTCTGCCTAGGCCCAGGGGAAAGGTGCCTGAAACGGAAGAATAAGTTCAAGTAAGGTATCTATAAGGATGGCGTTTGACTTCGTTTTGCACAGTGTTCATTCAAATGCCCCTTCTAAGATTTTAGGGCGCCGAAAAAAACTCATTCAAGATTATTCCAAAAATTATAATCGTATAAAAATGGCCCGTGTGAGAACCGAAAATCAGTATGAGCCTCAGCTCGCCTACAACTCTACAAGGCACCGCATCGTTGTGTGAAACAGTAGGGGTCGTATTTGGTCGTTGTTGGGGAGGGGGGGGGCGTATGTGGGTTGAAATTTGTCCACGTTGTATATCCCTTCCCCCCTCCCCCACACTAGACAGCAAAATTTTTTGAGAAAAGTAGGTAATTCTCGGTAAACTTCCGGAAAAAGTGGTAGGAAGTTGGGGGAAATCGAGATTTTCCCGTTTCACATTGGTCCGCCAGCTCAACGGAAGAAATTCTTTGGGTGAAAAAAAATTGGAGAAAATGTGGGAATGGTAGGTAGGTGTTGGGGAAAGGAAGAGGGTCGCATCGAGGTCCTCATTAAGGGTGGGGGGGGGGGAATCATGCTGACACACCAATTTCACACATCAGGTTGCTGTACCCTGGACTACTATGGGTTTTGGGAGGGTTTGAAACTTTTGTCCGTTTTTTTTTGCTTTTTGCCTGATTTATGGGAAACTATGTCATCGTATGACGACATCGCAGCGTTGTTGTTTGCAATGGCTGCCGTTCCACAGCCGGTGTTTGAAATTAGCGGTGTCGAAGAGTGATGAGGTTCGTTCGTCGCGTTCGGTCGTCCACCCTCATCTATCACCTTTCATTTCACTACCGTACCCTCTGAAATCAGCGCGCTATTTTCCTATGTGATGTTCACGAATAGTGGTAAGAAGACGAGGGGCGCGTTCAATGACGCGTGTATTGCTGGTGTTGTCAAACTGAGTCCTATGAGGTGTGTGCTGAAGATGAGACACGGCAGTGAGTGGCGTCATATTAATGGGAAAGGTTTTCGTGCCAGCTTATAAGCTTTCTGATGTGGGACTCTGAGTTGAGGGCCACTGCAGCGAAGAGATTCTTGGTCTTGAAAAATTCATTGCGCCATGCCAGCAACTTTCATTTGAAACCGTAGAGAGGTTTGAATGCATTCCTACTCTAAAGAACGGAGAAGTACAACATTTATGTAAGCCAACCTGTACATGTCCACTTTTTCTTCTGCTCCAGTTTCCTTTCTCTTACACTCCTTTTCCCCGTATCCAGTAAAACTGGGTACTGATATACACACCTGGGCACATCGTTGTTGGGGAGGGGGTCGTATTTGGTCGCTGGGAGAGGGGGTCGTATTTGGGCTGAGAAAAATTTATTTTGATAGTTGATTTTTCCTGTTTCACTAACGTTGTATAATAAAAGAGGGGAGGGGGAGGGGGGTCGTTTGCTCGCTGTTGGAAGGAGGAGTCGTATTTCCTTTCTGAGCTCCTGAGATAGGTTGCTAACTCTTCATGGTTTTTCCTGTTTCATGCGTACTAGTAACCCCCTCCCTTCCGCTCGACAGCAAAATTTTTGGGAAAAACTAGTAAAATTTTTGGGAAATTCCGGTAAATGTGGTAGTAAGTTGGGAAATTGAAGAAACAAAGAAAGTGGTCATCAGGGGGGAGTGGGGGTGGGTGTCGTACGAACCCTTAAAAAAAAGGGAGGGGAGGGGGTCGTACGGACTCGACCAGAATCTCCAACTAATGATGTGCCCTGGTACACGCCACCACGCTGACGTTGATAAATGGCTGGAATGCGCTCCTTGGGCTCATACCAGTCCCACGCTCCTACTGGTAAGACCTCTTACTAGTCTCGAGTTCTGCAATGCAATGTTTGCCATCGATCTGGTTGATTTTCAGTACGCCTCTCTTGTGTGTCAGGAGATCCGAGTTGAGCCGAAAGTGGCGTAGCAAGTGACATTGCGCGCGGCATATGCACTGTGAGCCTCAGCAAGGGGAACTGAATGGTCGTGCAGCTGCGCGATGTGACGTATTCAACCTCCTGATCGCCTCAGCTTGACCTCCCCACCGATGCCGCCCACCCTGGCCGTTTACAAGTTTGACGAGATCTCTCTCCACTTTAGCCGCATGTTCCCGTTGTTTCCTTAGTTATTTGGGTCGCACTTGTCCTTGGGGCGGTGCCCGTTCCTTCAGTAAGAAGCAGCAGACGGCTATGTGAACAGCTTCTTCAGTTAGATCACCAGAAGGTGTCAAATTTGCAACAAACCCATGCGCCTTTAGTACATGCAGGTGCAATTATATTTCACAGGCGCAGTTCGGCTTGGTGGGGGCATTTTACTGGTTCCCATAGATCACTTGTCCTCACCACCCTTGCGACACCTGTTACTCCACTCCCCTGTAAAGCTGCTACCAAACCCTCACGATCGGGCCCTTCGCTCTCTGTCCCTCCTAACACACCGCAGTCCTGCCCAGCGCCGCCTGGACGCACAACCTCTCACGCTCGACTGTCGCCACGCGCGCTGCGCACCCGCCGCACCGCGACCGCACTCGGCGCCCCAGCCCGTCGCCGCTGCCCGCACCACACTCGCTCTCTCGCACCATATTGGCCAACCAACCGTGTTCAGCTCTTAGCCTCCCGAAACCACCGCAGTCACGCGGCACAACCCTCAACCTCTCTTTCCTATCTTCACCGCGCTCCCACCTTCCCACGTCCACCCAAGCTTACAGCCTTCCACTTGCCCTTCGGCATGTCACAATTCGCCGGCAACACGAATCCGGCCGCATTCAATTTTCTGGAACAGTTCAACCATGTGAATTCCGTGCAGGAGCAGCTGAACAGTACGGCACCAGTCTGAGCACCAAGGCACAAGTAGCAGTAACTGACTGGTAGTCAGACTGTCGTCGCTGAACGATTGACGCACATGCGACCGTACGCACGCACACACGCGCGCGCGTGTTTGTATTCTCAGCACGGAGCCTTCGCCCTCTCTCAATAATCTCCGCCCACTAATTGCCTAGTTCTAATGTTAACGGAAGATTGTCTCTTGACTTTATTTTCACTTCACTATAACTAAATAGTACCTAATACTATCTGGCAATGGCTCTAACTATGAAATCCATTAAAACTGTTCAGTTAATAATTGTTGAGTGCAATCGTGTGCAGCAAAGCGATAGAGGGTGTTGTCCATTATACGACCCCATTTAACTATATAGTGAAACCAAAGTCAATTTTTCCTTTTCCGATGGAAAATTTGAAATTGTAACTTTTATTTATATGATAACCTACTTCTTCTAATGCATATTATTATATAACACATCGCATTTTTTTGCCTTCGGCTGGCCCCGCGTGTCTCTGAGCTTTACTGAATTCTGCTATATATATCGATTTTCTCGATGCATTCATTATCGATTTTCTTTTGATTTGATTTCTTTTTAACCCGCGACACTTTGGAGTTCAGTATCCCTATTCATTTAACCCCATTTTGACCTTTACATGGTATTTACAAATCACTTTGTATCATGCATCTCAACATTCGTCACGCATTTCCATTCATTGACACCCCATTGACACATTTTGCCTCTCAGATCACTGCTGCATAAACGCACGCGTGAATAAGCGGAGTACCGTAATCAGAGGATCGTCTCGGGACCACTTCGACGCGATCGATTGCAGCGGTAGTGTAAGGCAGCAGTGTTCTGAGGCTTTCTCCTGCCAAACAATCAAAGCCCAGATCACGCACACTTAACCACGTCATCACCCTAACAGTTTTCTTCCCCCCCCCCTTCCAATTAACAGTATTACGACGAGACTCCTGGTTACTGTAGTATTACCGTGACTTGTAAATATGATGTTGTTGTGCTTTGATCGTTTGTTTTGTAGTAACATTGCTCTACAAACATGCCCCCCCCATCACCGTACACCACATAAAATCGCGCCTTAGTCTCTCGTTTTGTTAGCTTTGATGTTATTGGTTGCTATGTCTTTACTACTTTCTTTAGTATTTTTTTACTATATATCTGTTCGTTTTTTTGTTACCCTGTGATCTGTGTGTGTATTTTTATTTATATCGATTGAATTGAGCGCCAACACGTACACACATCCTATCTGATAACATGCTATAGCCTGGCAAGTCCACCACCACACCGGCGGCGTTTTCTCCATGTTTTTTTTTCTTCTTCTCTCTCACATGAAACATATCTTCAGCCAATCAATAAATCAATAAGCACACATTGAATGTGTCCACCCTTAATGATGATGCATAATGTTGATCGTTTCGTTCTCTCTATTCGTCTTGTTTCTTCTATATTGTATGCACAGGTTGATGAATGAAGTAAATAATATAAAACTATTTGTTCAACTAAAAAAATTTTGAATTTTTGGCGCTTGTTCGATTGGGAGGGGCAGTTTGCACCTCCGCTAGTTCCTTTTGTAAGTTCATGGTAAACTATTATACCATGAAGCTGCAAAATAGTGCGAGGGACCTACTTTAGTAACAGGAATTTACAGGTCTCACAAGGCGGTCTGTGAAAGCTTAGCTGAGTATCGTTCAGTACCCCCAAAAAGCTGAACTGCTCCCAATTTCTCACTGATTTTCAGCAAACCTTCTAGGTAACACTAGACCGCGTTCATACTTCACGATCCGATCTTTCGAGTTACGCTGCCACGACCGGGGGCACTCTGTGCCCTCTACATCTGCTTAGCACGGCGAAAAAAATGGACAAGAGACCTATTTTGAACGCAGGTCAAAGTAACCGTTGCACCGGTCCACCGGTTCGCGGTGGAGCACCCCGGTAGTAATCGCGCGATTCGAGCGACTAGATCGCGAACAGGTTCGCGATTCGCCAAGAGAGTTCCAGAAAAAGGGAATGTACTTGCTCGTTTGGAGGTCATATCGGTCGTAACAGGAATTTTTGTCAGCCGCTACCCCTCCCGTCCCCTAGTTGGCGGTGCCGCAAAGCTCTGCACAACTACTTTTCCGATATTTGGTAGTTGTTGTAAATCAGTAGCTGCTTAGTAACCACCACTTCACCCCCCCCCCCCCTCCGCTCGACCGCAGTACCGTTTAACTTCCGAAAATTCGGGAGAAGTGCTAGGAAGTTGGGAAATTTTAGGAAGATGGTAGCTAGGAATATGTTAGGGGGTCGCATGGTGACACCGCATTTCTCCGATCCCACCACTGTACCGCGGGTGGTTCAAATATAAGTTTGTGAGAGCTAACTGACTTATTAATCAAACGAAAAGCAGGTAGAGACGTCGAAAACGCCCCCAGATAAGGTCTTTGCATGTGATTTGTAGCACTGAGCGAGGGAAAAGAGAAACTGCGAGCTCGGGCGAGAAATTACAGAGAATGGATAAGAGCACAGGAGTGAGAGTGACGGAAGACAGAGACGCAGTACGCAACTACGGACGCAACGCCGTTGATGTCTAAGAGTTCGTCAATACTTTGCGGTAGCGGTGTAACTTTATGATTGCTGACCGGGACTCCTGTAGAACAAGGAAAGTATTCTACCTACCAGTCGACCTACCTACAACAAGTAGTCGGGAAGGTAGCCGTAAGCAATGAGAGGGTAAATTGCTTGGCGTGACCAGTCCACTCTTTGTCAGTCGACTTTGATTCAGAATCGCAGCGACATTACAGGCTCATTCCACGCTCGAGACATGGGCAGCATCAGGTTACGAAAGCTCATCTCCCAGTGAGAAATAAGCAGAAGAGACCCGAGGGAGCTCCAAAGTGGCTTGAGGTTGATCTTGGCCTTTGGGCATTCGATTGTCAGCCTCAGTTGTAAGAAGCGAGAGAAGATGAAGCAGAAAAAGACTAGAAAACGTGACGAGAGAGTACAGCTGCTT
>MU914586.1:0-19168 GCA_036418165.1 Cooperia oncophora
AGAGGAGGTGGTCTCAGCAGAAGTAGAACAGGAAAAACCTATAGGGAAATACAAAATACCATCCCCCTTCTCTACCGTTTCTTGGATTTTCCCGAACTTCCTACCTATTTTCCCAGAATTTCCCGGAAGTTTTCCTACTTTTATCCAAAAATTTTGCTGTCGAGCGAGAGTCATGGGAGTGGGGGTATATGGCTTACATGCAACAGGAGAAGCACGAAGAGTCAGCACTCTCTCAGAAGGTCAAAAGGAAAATACGACCCACCCTCTTCACAAAGTCCCTGAAACAAGAAAAATCAACTACCAAAAAAAATTTCTCAGCCGAAATACGACCTCCCTCTCCCAGCATCCAAACAGACCCCCCCCCTCTCACAGCGAGGGCATGTCATCAATGATAAAACCCTGTAACCATATCAGTTCTACTGCCCCAGTAGTTGGAGGGAAGAGGAAAGGAAGAGGGAATGGAAGGAAAAGAAGGAACGAGGAAGAAAAAAGTAATGTTAAGGGAGGCTTTGCGGTTGACAAGTATCCTGAGCCTACATACACTCCGTATCCCACTGTGAGAGGAGTCGTAGTTGCGGGCTGGGTAGAGCGCTTGACAGCGGTGGAAAAAATGTCTGCTCCTCCCTAGTAGTGCTCGAGGTCTTCAGGCCAGTTTAGTTACCTCTTCAGGTCAGTTTAGTTACTTGAGTGTCATGTTTCCGAATAGAAGGAGCAAGCCTGTTCGTTGACGCAAACCACCGATTGTTCTAGAGGCCACTGCTACGTGTGGCACTGAATACGCAATCACGACCCATCTACCCCCTGGATGCAGAGTGTATGTTGGCGGGCGATGGCTTTTCACGCTGCCGGTCTGTGGTAGTGGGTGTGCACGGGCTGAACCATCCCTCGAGATGTTCTGGAGCCCACGTCTGTGGGGAAGCGGAAGTGATAGTCGTCTCCACAGGGTTAAACTAACACTGGGGACAATTTTCCAGCCAAATCTACCCCTGAGGACAAATTTAGCTAATAATATACCGTCTGGATCTCGAGAAATAGGAAGAGATGGGTAAACAAAGTTGTTCCCTCTCACTTGATCCAATGAAATAATTACTGCCTTCAAGGGCAACGACGTCATTTGAAGCGTGAACGCCAATGTAGAAAAAGGGTTTCCGATGATGGATTGAAGCATAATGGATTTTCTGGGAAAACACTTCCAAGGCAGATAACATGAATTTCCAGCTGAAACTGTGAGAATACCAATCGAAAAAGTTCGGCGCCGGGGGTATTTTGCGCTTTTGCCTCACTATTTCCCCTTGACAAGCCTCACTCTGGTAAAACCTGTGAAGCCCTTGGAAGCCGGAGCAAGTTCGCTTTGCTTTACAAGAGCTGACAGGTATTCTGCACTCTTAACAATAGAAACAGGTGGTCTCCAGAACAGGTTTTCACTTGATTGCTTGACACGTCGGAGGTAACAAAAGTGCAAAATTCCCCTCCCCCCGTCGTCGAACTGCGCCCAGTGCGAGCCTTTGATGGCTAGGGAACTCGTAAAACGCCGTGTTGGCCACGCAAAGTCTCTAAACGATTTATTTTCAATTAAATGGCAAAAGATAACAGGTTTGAGATGCAAAAGAAAATCCTAGATTTCATTTAATTGGATCACGAAAAAAGCGCCATCGACCAGACTGGCTTAGACAAAGTGCGAAAAGCGGAGGCGTGTCCAAATTAATGATAAAACACTGAAAATGACTTGCGGAACGTTCCCATAAAATTAGAGGGAAAAAATTGGATTTAATTTGGCCTACACTGAGAAAACTGCATCGAAAAGTGCACGTTGTCACAAACAGGGCACGTCGTACGCTGGGAAATCTCCAGTTCCAGGGGGGAGGCGCGTTCGGTCGATGGAGGGATAGGGGCCGTAACTAGCGTGAGAAAACTTCCTACTGATAATTGACTTTCCTGGCAGTCCGGCGACGGGAGGGGCATTGTGCACTTTTGCTACTTCCGATCGTCGTGTCAACCCACTAGAGAGCCTTTTCTTGAGTTGGCAGGTTTGATCGTGGTGACTCAACGAGCTTGCGCCACCTTCGCAAGACTTAACAGGTTTCACTAGTGAGACTCATGAGGCGGACCTAGTGAAGCAGTGTAAGTGCAAAGTGCCCCCCCCCATCGTCGCCGAACTGCGCCTGACTTCCCTTTTCCTCGCTATCCACATCGTTGGGAAAACTCCCACAGGGGAAGAGGTGCGGTGGGAGGGGGGAGGGGGAATGAGGACGCAGTCATCTTCAAGAAAGTTTCTTCCTGTTGTTGACTTTCTTACACCCCAACCTACAGAACTACTGTACAGCTAGTAAACTAGTACTTGTGATAGATGAAATTAGTACTGACTGGTTGGCGATGACCTCCCCGACGCACTCCGTCGTTGTAAGAATCACAACGGGGGAGGGGGGGGGCGGGGTCGAAGACGGGTAGTTAATACCGAACAATGCATACAGTCAGTGTCGCAGCTTGGGTAGCAAAATTTGTTTTGTGGGGTACCCAGAGTTTGGAAAAATTTTTTACGGATTTTGGGGGGCGGTGCCTACTGAGGTCATTCCCTGAGTGAATGACTTCCAGAATTCATTCTTCGCATCTTTAACTTCGAACCCGCTTCGTACTAGTCCGTACGAAGCTCTATAAACCCTTCAAAGGAACGGCTCACGTGGTTTTGTGAAGCCCGCAATACGGGCCTACCACCCTGGGCATCCAATCTGACAAATGGAGGTGCGCATCCGGAATAAAATATTTTTCCAACAACCGCAAAAGGCAAATACTGATCCCCATAAATATGCGAATACGACCCCTAACTCTTTACAAGCAACTCCTGAAGACAAAGAAATTCAACTATCAAATTTTTTTTCTTCAGACTAAATAACCACCGCCTTCCTCCATCGACCCACGATACGACCCACTTGTTGGGATCGAGACCCACGTTGTGACGACACCACATTTTGTTGGGGTACCCCCAGCCATGATGTGGCCCTTTTCCGATGCGGTTAAAGACACTCCCCCGCCGATCAAGAGTCTTGCAAAATAACTTCGCGCCTTTTGGAACCCTCTAACTACGGCCAATTTTGATGGAAGAATGATACCTCTTTCATCCCTCAATAGCGCGCGATAAGAAAGTTATAGCGATTTCGACAAGGCTCGCTAGGCTCACGGAGACGGTAGGTGGACGAGGCGTCGGGTCTCCGAGCTGCTTCCGTCCCTTTAACGCCCGCGCGCGCGTGTTGCGCGCGGCCCTTCTGGCACTTTGCCATCTTCGGTGATCCTCGCTTTTTATAGCGATTAAGCGCAATCCCCGCACCGTTGGACATGAATTGAAGACGCATAGGCTGTTTTAGGGTTCCAGATGGTTTGCAAGCGCAATTCCATTAGGAGGTTGTGAACAAAAGAGCAGCAAACCTTTTTTGAATTTCATACTCTGCAAGCGATGGGAAGGACGTGATTGGAAGAGCATTTAATTCGTTTTCCGTACTCATGCAAGAGGAGGATAAGAAATGAAGAGCAGTTAGTGTGTTTTTTCGCTTACTGTGACCTTTCAACTAGCGGCCAACGGTCGCCACGCTCATGCTCTGGTCTACTACAAATACGCATATGAAGCGCGCCGCCCTATCGCGCACCGAAAGACTCGCACTCGTCCAGGGCTGCTGGGGTGACGTCTGTGTTCAAGGTGTTCCCAAGGTTTTTTCCGCTTCTTTTTCTTCTGAGAAGCTACCTATGGGATACTGGTTCCAATTGAACAGAAGCGCGGCAACTACCCGCACACTTAATCGGCGGGGATTGTCTTTAATTTCAAGATGTGCATCGCAAGAGCGTCCATGCGAGGCACCCCCCCCGCTCCGTGGAAAAACTCACCCATGCGCGTTGCAGCGCGGGATGCGTATGGGTGAGTTAGTGGTAGTGGTCAGGAAATACAGGAAAGTCGACTATCAGGACGAATTATTAGGTTGTCCGGAAAGTTCTGCACGTTTTGTGTTACTATTTTTTGACCAGCATTCACAGGACTAATTAAAAAAACTCACTCTCGCTTGCTCTCAAAGTAGTGACACTCCTGAGAGAATTCTACGCATTATCTGATGGTTATAACTGGCCGTTTCGAACATTGCGTTGACGATACCAGCAGTCTTTTTGGATCTCAAGATGTTATTATCAAGAAAACAGCTCAACCGGCAGTAATATGCTAAAGTGTGACAAAGGCTTACATTGCGTGAACAGGCGTTGATGTAAATAAGTAAAGTCAATCTGTAGATAGGTTTAGATAAATTCCTCAGTGAGGGAGAAAAGAAAGCAAGAGCCGCTAAATGGACAAGCATAAAACAAAATCTGCGGTCCCTGACACAGTCAACACTCCCTGGCGGTCTCTGTGCAAGCCCTGGCTCACAAATCACTTTGTCACATCTCCCAGTAGTGGATATAATCGAATGCGAAGAAAAGAAAACAAAAAACAACAGAACATGGAGAATAGAGGCCGGTCTTGAAAGGAAGGATAACAGTTAAAACATAAGTCGCGGGCGTTCCGAACCTAGGGATAACGGTAAGCCGAGCATGTTTTAGTGTAAATGAAGTGGCGTCCGAGCTTTGTGCACAGCACGACTGCCAGAAATTGCATCATTTGTGACTTTATTACGAACTTTTAACCTTACGAGATGGGTTGCTGGTCGACTGGTACTCGCCTGACTCCCAATGAAATAATATGTGATGGAACGGGTAGAGCAGACATTATCCTTAGACGGAAGCATACTAGAGCGCGGTTCAGCAAAAAATACATGCAGTTCCGATTAATGACTGCCGTCCCAACAAGGAACAACTGAGCGGCTCTCCGTCAGAGGGCAGCTAGCTAGTGAGGCGGTCCAACTGAGCAGGCGTTAGAACTAGAACTTTGAGCGGTTCTAGCTCGCTCCTCGCTCGCTGAGGAGTCGCGAGAGTGAGATAGTATCTAGCTTGGGGGCTGAACTACCTGCCCAAGGAAGGACGACCATGTACTACTTGAGCGCGGGGGCTGTCTCTCGAGGCATGTGAAGAAGAGCAATTCCGACGAATTTTTTTTCTTCGAATTTTGAAACAGCTCAACAAATTAACCAGGTGTGGGGGCCCAGTGCTAGAGAAAGCACTGTGCGGCAATGGCTCAACAAATTTCGTTCTGGAGATTTCAGCCTTGAAGATGAACCTCATAGCGGTCGACCTAAAGCAATACCCGACGAAGGAGATTGAAAAGACAATTGTAAGGAGGGTAGACCCATCGCCAAGACAGTCGAAGAGATTGCCGAAGGGAGGAAGCTAGGCGGTATGGCGAACAAGCTGTTGGCAAGATGGTGATGATTGAAAACGCAATTGGGGAAAGGTGAAAAAAAGAACTCGAAGGTAGAAGTGGGTGCCGCGAGGGCACAAGTTTGAGGAATTAAGGGGGCGCGACAGGGGGAGAAATAGGGCACGTGCTCGCGGGGTTAATGGCACGAAGTCATACACTAAGCTTATTGAGACGGAGAGAGCACGGAGAGCACGAGGCAGGCAAATGAAAGGAAAGGCCGTATTTGAACTAAGAAGCGCGAGTGATTGTTACGCAGTGAGCGGGAGAGAAGAGGAGAGAGTATAGAGTATGAGGGAGAGGGAGTGATGAAGCGAGAGAGACAGTAAGTGACAGCGAGAGCATGAGTGGGAGTGTAGATTAGACAGGACGAAACCAAATCCGAGAGGGGTAGAGGTCAAAGAAGTGAACACCTCAGAAAAAAGATTCTGGTCACGGCAGGGAGGTAAAGAGGCACAGATAGGACGGCAGTGGTGGGATGACGCAGTGACGTAGCGAAACTTAATTTTAAATCACCAGGGAAGGGAGGCCGAAACGCATGACAGAGCAGTACAGGAACGAGCAGCGGAGCGAAAGGAATCACGAAAAGAAGAGCCGAAAATTTTGTCATCTGCGCGCGAACACTTAATCAAAAGGAGAGGATCTGATTCTTTTGAAGCATGACAACGGCCCGCCCACCACGTTTCCAAAATGCGAGTGGAGAGCCCATAAATTGAACGAATTGGGTTGAAGTTCTACCTCAACCGCCATATTCTTCAGACCTTTCGCCAATCGACTATCACCTTTTCTAACATTTTCAGAACTCCCTTGCTGGAAAATACTTCATCAATCAGGACCAGGAGAGCCTTAATGTTAGACCACCCCAAAGATTTTTTTTGTCTGTATCAGGATCTCTCGAGCTGCTGTCACGATTGGCGAGAAAGGACATGCTGAAAAGGCGAATGGTGCTATTTGGAAAAACAAATCCGGAGTGAGTGTTAAGAAGAGGTTAGTGAATCTGTTTAAAGTGAAAGACTTCGAGACGTGCAGAACAAATCCCGGACAACGCTAGAGATACCATAGGGTGAATGTAGTAAACAGGGCGAAATAGTTCCCTTCGATTACTGTTATACCGTGGTAAGGTCACAACCAACTGTTGGCGATTTGCCAAACCTTACCTTAAACGTTTGCGTAAAAGCTTTGCGTAGTCTTCACGCAAACAGCTACTATCAGGGCGAATTACAAAGTAAATGGCGGAACTCGCGAAATAGTTCCATTCGATTGTGAAAACGACGCCAAACAGCTCTTACGTGACAAAAACGTTTAACGCGGGTGAGGTTTGGCACAGTGCCAACAGTTGGTTGTGACGTTATAACGGTATAACGATAATAGAAGGGAACTATTTCGCCTGCTTCGCCATTTTCTGAAGTGATTCTTCCTGACAGTCGACCCTGTATTGCCTCACCACTACCACAACTCACCTATACGCATCCACTATTTGTTCAAGTGTCCTCTTGTCTCTTTTCTCCCTTTTTCCTTCCACATCAAAGCGGCTTGCTGATCGGAGCCCAGTGGCAGAGGCGTGGGCCATCGCATTCCGCTTCGCCCTGCCGCCGCGGTGACGTCAGAACCGCGCCGCACATGAGGCCGGGTGACTTTCGCTTCTCCCTCCCCCCCATCCCATCTCAGTAAGCTTTCATGTTGCACAATTGACTCTACCAAGGAATAAACTGAAAAACAGTGGCAATACAATCTAAATAGATTACCATTAAAGCTGTACAGCCCATGAATGTTTGATGAACATTATTCGTTCATTCTGACGTCTCGCAAGGTGCCTCCTTGAATAATAATTCGAATAAAATGTATGCCGATACATACATAATCATAGAAGAACCGAAATCATAACGCTTCTACGTTATCGCTTGCTTTTTCGTGCGACTGTCTGTTGTGTGCAATATGCCCTACCGTATTTTCTGTCGTAGTATCTTTGGAATTTTCGTGGTTCTGAGTGCTTAAGGGCACTTGGCACGGTAATATTCAAGACGTGTAGACAGGGTACAGCATCGTGATGTGTGAAATGGCGGTGTCAGAACGACCCACCCCTCGAAAAAGGATCCTGGTACGACTCCCCCCCCCTTTCCGGCTCTAATTCTTTGCCCTGACGAGGAGGAATGGCGAGATGACAATGACGACGTCGCGAGCGCTTGCGGTGGCATTGGGATGATCACCAGCCCACGGCTTTCGTCGAGGGGCGCTGCTCTGCCGCGGGAGAAGGGGGTGGGGGCGGGGAGGGCAGCGATGCGTGCGGGAGAGGGAGAGGGGAGGAAAGGAGAGAGGAAGAGAAGAGGAGAGGAGGAGGAGGGAGAGAGAAGAGGGGAAAACGGAAAAAAAGAGCAGGAGAAAGAGGAAGGGGCGGGAGTGAAAGGCCGCAGGGCCACGGCTAATGGAGAACCCATCCGCCCCGAGTGCTTGACGGAGGTAAGGCCTTACCTTCGTGGCTAGCACATTTTCCTGTAGCCGCGGCTAGTATCAGCTTGTTCTTTTACCGGAACAGGCTGGTCAAGCATTCTTTAATAGCACCTAACCTGCTACCTTTGCAGTACTGTTACGATGTGGGTGTGAGGAGCGCGATTGGTCAAGTGGACAGGATGGAGGAAGAAAAGCCGGGGTAATTAGCCGAGTATTCGATCATACGAATGCAGGTGTGACGGGCGAATGGAGGCATGCGCGCGGCACAAAGCGTGGGCGGCCAGTGTGCGACATAGAGGTTGGAGTGCCTAAGGCCTGAAAACACGCTGCGAGGGATTCTGAAGGCTGACGCTGGGCTCACCGAGTATGAAAGCACGCGTCCACACACAACAGAGTATGCCTTACAGGCTTTGGAAACCAAGTGACCCCCGACGATGACCTTAAATCACTTTTCGGCCGAGTCTGGTCCTCTCGCTGGTCTCAAACCTACTTCTTTCCCGGTAGTCCTGGAAGTTTCTGCGTGGGAACGCGGGGTAGTCGGCGAATTATTTTAAATTTTGGACCACAGCGCAACCTCGGTGCAGGGGCGTCGCAATGTGCCGGCAAGCCAGGGAAGAGCCTCGACCATTCGTTTACATTAATTGATGCACTTGGGACCATAAGGACCCACTTTTTGGCACATGTGCACAAGGGGGGGCAGAGGGTGGCGGGATGTGGAGCCCCCAACTATGACTTTTTATAGCCAGTCGGCCCTCATGCTCGAAATCAACGCCCCGGGGCGGACGGGCAGCGGGGTAGGCGAGCGGGCCTCAGCACGCCATATGAGATAGTGGTGAGGGAGAGCCCTTGGCCGGAGGACATTAATGATAGTCTTCATGGACCTTTTCTGCGAGATCTCTAAACGATTTTCGGGGAGCGCGGGAGATTACCCGTGGGGGGGGGGACGCTTTGTAAGGAGAGAGCAGCCCGCCCATCTCAAGTACGCCCCACCCATTCCGGGTGCGTCTCCCCCATTTTGTGTGCCAGCCCATTTCTAACCTTATTCCACATTTTCCCGTCTCCGAGCTGCTTTGTAGCCAAGTTTGGGATTTTTCAAGTGACACGGGAAGCGCCGCCCACCTCAAGTACGCCCCACCCATTTCAAGTGTATCTCCTCTGTCGGTCAGGCCTTTGTTAACTTTACTGCACTGTTCCCTCTTCTCGGGACTGGCTCTAGGAAACGAAGGATTATGACCTTTTTTGTTTCGCGGAGTGAGCATCGCTAACTTTTAAAGCACACCCCACCATGAGGGAGAAAGGGCGATGCATGTAGCGAGCACGACTGGAGGCACACTCGATGGCGGGGTCAAATGAAGCACACGATGGGGTCATGGTGGAGGTAAAGTGAGGGTCTTGTCCCATGTTAATAGGGAGATGACACGTGTAGAATGCCGCCTCATGAGTGGACCGCCACTCAATCGAACAAAAGTTCTTCTTCACGTGTTAATGAATTTCGTGGACAAACAGACAAGAAGCACACAGACCACACACCCACACACACACGCACGGACAAGTCCGATCTATATATAAGTAGGAATATGTTTCTAGTCACCTCTTCGATCCGGGTCCGTCTGTAGCTTCCCCTCCCGCTTTCATGTAGGATATGTTCTAGTCCTCTATCGATCCGGGTCCTCTGTAGCTTCCGTCCGCTTCATCAAACCTAGCATTGACACTTTTATACTATTTGGTGCTCACCGATCTTGCGCTTACGACACAGTGAGGTACGCTTACAAGGCCCTATTAAGTCATGACATACGAAAGGGACCCCACCGCGCGCCTCGTCCCTCACGACTGGACGACCAATCCTGATGCTCCCATCGCTTCATTTGCGACGTACAATTTGGAGGGCTTGATATGAGCCGCTGCGATGCTGCATGAACATATAAGCACATTTATGCACCCATTTGTACCTTAGCGGTTAATGGCACGATGACAGCGGGAACTTGTCCGAATTTGCCATCATAGACAGTCGTGAGAACAAAAGGGGCGTTTGACAGTGTTAGAACCGTGCTGCAATGCCACTGTTCAATATATTTACGGACCCGCTGTTACTCCTTTTCAGATAGAGTACCAGATCATCATGCCAACTGCCTTTAAAGGAACGGTTCGCGGTGATCTATTAAAACATAAGTTATTGCGGGAACGGTAGTGTGGTCCGCAGCGGACAACCTTGTGCAGTTTCCGCGGGGGAAAAGTGATGTAAGCGAGAGTAAAAAAAAAAAAAATAAAGGAGGCCGAAGCGAGTACTACACCGCACACCAAGACCCTCTTTCAAAGTCTGCCTTCCGGGAAGGCCGAAGAAGCGATGGTTTCTGCACAAGTGGCTGAAAATCGGGTGATTCAGGTAAAGACTCCGCCATGAGGGTCATAAGGGGTCCAAGTAAGGGAAAATCAAAAGCGAGACTGGAACCTGTACCAGGCACAGGGTCTTCGGACCTGTTTATCCGTACAAATATCTGGAAGGCTGGAGGAGTGCCTAATCGGAGATTTCCGACACGGAAGTCTGCTGAGGCGACCAAAGCAGGGGCACATCATTGGTTGGGGATTTGAGTCGAGCCCGTACAACCCCCTTTTTTGGGGCATTGGTACGACCCTCCTCCGACCCTCAGTCCCTCCTCATCGTATCGAGCCGTCGAGGAGGAGGAGGAGGGGGGGTAAAATAGTACGATGTGAAACAGAAAGGCCGGCGGAGAATATGACGACCCAGGACCCCCCCCCCGCATAAAACAATAAGGCTGCGTTTATACTTTGCGGCAGCGTAGCGTAGCGCTTCCAGCGTACGCCAGCGGCAGTGCCGGGGAGAGGATAGCATATCGATCTAGCTTCACCAGCGTCACCAGCGTCACGCTAGCGTACGCCAGCGTTTCTCCAGCGTTTCACCAGCGTTTTGCTAGCGTTTGCAGCGGCAGGGGAGTAGAGACTATGGGAGAGCTGGAGGGTACAAACACACTGGAATTGCGCGTCTCTCACTCGTGAGAGATAGGGAGGGAGGGAGAAGGAGCTCTAGTCTTCTAGCAATGCGTACATCGCTGTCTGCGTCTGCCGACGGCTCCCATAGTCTCTACTAACACGCAGATTCCGTGTTCCTCCTGACGGTGCCAAAGCATAAGTGCTCCCTACTGGATACACAAGATTCGATTCCGCGTCTCTGCCGGCCACATAGTCTCTACAATACACGTCGATTCCGCGTCTCTCACGGCCACATAGTCTCTACTCCCTGCCGCTGCAAGCGCTAGCAAAACGCTGGTGCCGCTGGAGAAACGCTCGAGAAACGCTGGTGAAGCTAGATCGATAGCTATGCTTCCCGTGCCCTCGCTACGCCAGCGCTGGCGTGCCGCTAGCGTACGCTGGTGACGCTGGTGAAGCTAGATCGATATCTATCCTTTCCCCGGCACTGCCGCTGGCGTACGCTGGAAGCGCTACGCTACGCTGCCGCAAAGTATAAACGCAGCCTAAAGAAGTCCGAAAATCAGGGACGGACAGCACTGGGGGGGGGGGGGGCCCGTATTACTCCTAGAAGGCCAAAAAAAGTAAAGTGGAGAGACCCCAGGGGGGGCCCCCTGCGCTGCGCCAACAGATGGAGGGGCAAGTAAACCCCCCCCCCCGCCTCCTTACAGCGTCCGGTGAAGCGGAGAGAGAAATCAACTATCAAATCAAAACTAAAATAATGTGATGTGCCCTGGCAATCAAGGTCAGTTGGCAAAATCTCTTTTGCGCATAGTTGGGTGTAGGTTGAGGAGCTCCACGAGAGGTCACGCGTGCCCGATGGTTTCGCCTTGCGCGGCGCGGCGGCGATTGGTGGCGCTGATTGGAGACGGCCATGCAGTGTCGGTGGGGCGGATTAAGATCGCCGGTCCTTCACGATGGTTCTGATGCGCGAGTTGAATTTGCCAAACTAGAATATTCAATGGGACGTCAATATTTTTGAATGGCAGCTGTATTTATTCAACAGATTGCTGTATTTCTTTAATACTACCTACTTTTCCCGTCTGGCCGCAAATCTTAGGCCTTTACAATACCTTGCAAAGGAGTGCAAAAGAAGGATTCACCCTAAAGTGAATTTTTGTAGATTGCTGATGTATTCTCTAAATATTATTTCTATGTAAATGGACATTGCTTTATACTAATAGTTACACATCGGGCCCACTCCTTCCATAGTTTTCACACCTGCAAGTAATAAAGCAGACTGTTGGAAATCTAACGGACTATGCAAACGCCGCGCAGATAGCGAAAACATCGCGAGGCCCACTTCTCTGCCGCGTCGCGGCGGCAGGCTGACCTCTCGTGGAGTCCTAACCGTTCCCCGAAACATGGCTGCCGTGACCTCTCGTGGATCCTAACCTACACCCAGCGCCAAGCGCGATCGGGGACACGCACCATCATCCGCAGCAGACCAGAGTTTGAGTTGTACCGTTTAGTCACTCACGAGATTGTCATTATTACATTATATCGGATTAGTTTGATGAATGAAAGTTTTGTACTATTTTTTACATATCCGAGTTCTCTACAAAGCAAGTTTCGCTGTACAGGACTCAGCACACTGACACCTTTGCGCTGCTCGTTACTGGCTACCGCACTCACTACGACCCCCCCCCTCTCCTGGCGGCCAAATGTACTGCACTCATTACGACCCCCCTCCTCTCCTGGCGGCCGAATACAACCCCCCTGTTGGGGATTCCCCAACCAATGATGTTCCCTGCTTCCTGGTTATTTTGGATGCGCAGCGTTACTTTCCAGTTCCGGCGAAACAGGCATTGTAAGAGATGAGCGCAGCATGTTTTGTCGCACCGCCAGCGCAGATGTTCCACACCTGCAAAAAAGCTACGATTCCAAACCTAGGACCTCTCCTGTTCAATCACACTCCTCTTTCTCTTTCCACGGACATCGTCCATTTGATTGTTGGTAATCTGGCTATAGTATGGATGAATTCCAGGAAAGTTGCGGTCATCCGTATATCTTCACCAATAAAGGAAGTAAATGAGAGTCGAGCTCTGGCTGTTCCTGATCCCATTCGCTTTTTCGAAACGAATCTCTCCAGCGGAAAATGAACGAATCGAGGAGACTTGCGGAGCAAGATATAACAGTGAGTTCAGAAATTTACAAACGAACCCATTCGGCACCACTCGCTCTTTGGGGCTGAGGTTCAGACGCCAATGCACGTCAGCGTGGCTATAAAAGGGCAGCCGTAAATCGGATAGAGCGGAAGACGCGAAATGATCGATGCCGGCCGTAGCGCTGCGACCCCCTTCACCGCAATGTATGAACGCTACCTAAATCCCCACTCTTGAGACTTAGGGATCGACTTTATCTGAGAACTGTCTTCAGGGTGGTTTCTAGCCAGCGATCCCATTCCGGGCGGTTTTGGGTCACAGTGAGCATATAAGAGACATTTTTCTCGAAAACTTCCAATGAGGAGCACGCATGGAATTGGGAGAAGCTTTCCTTCAATGCACCAACCACCCCCCCCCCCCAGTTTTCTTACCTCTTACATAGACACGGCCCCCAATAGTCGTGACCATCGAGCGGGAGGGAGGGAAATAGCGGGGGGAGGGGGAAATGCTGCGATCATATGTGATACAACCAGTAAGAACAACTTGGAAGAGAACCACAGCTGAGTTGTTATCAACTGGTGTGATGCTATGAGAACTAGATGAGATATACAGCAGCGCTCAAGGGTACAAATTCATTTATTTATTTATTTACTAGCACTTACGTGCACCATCGACAGCAAAAAAGAACATGAATATTAAGAGCATACAACTCAAAGGCAAATCAGACCGCTGGAAGGCAAATCCAAACCGAAACAAAAGAAAAACATAAACCGTTAGGTAGGTATACTGACTGAAACATAGGCAACAAACGGTCATGCATTAAAAACCTCTTCCCCATACTACACCTCAGCACTACATTAGGGTGAAATTGATGAGCCATGTGGACCTGCGTCAGAGGACGAGGAAACATTATACATAACTACCGAGTTCATAATTGAATGAAAGCGTATGCCTTTATACTATAGAAAGACAGAATTTCTCCAGTAAGCAACTAAGGCGGTGGGACTAGTTTAGATATGTAAGAAGAAGGATCAGCCCGAGCAACGCAACTAGCCAGGGCTATTCCGAGGCGGGCCCAAGTAGATACCTCTTTGATCTAAATACGAACCTCAGGCGTAAGACCCTGGCCCAAGTGAAACCCGAGTGAGTGGGCCTAGATGAAACCAGGTCACTTGTTGATCCTTCCTCTTATAGTAAGTAATAGTAAGCGTGAGCGCCTTTTAGTGCTCAAGGCAGGCACACGAACAAGTTGTCCGAGACGATCCTCTGAGGTAGGGACAATGGCAACATCATAAACGTGTGCACTGTAGACCGAGGTGTGGGGTATGGGTAAGAGATAATAGAAGAGAGAGAACTTAGGCAGAATGTTCTAACGGCTAATGGAAATCTCCCGAGCTACGAACGTCCCTTCCTTCTTCTCAACGACCAAATACCATCCCACTCGTCGCGACGTCCTTGATGCACGCTTGAACTGCTCCTGATGTCTTGAAACAGGCGCAGACGTATTGAAATGATGTTTTTATGTGAAATAATGCTTACCACTCAGATTAGTAATCTGAATTCTTCCCTAGAGTTGTATTTTCAACGGTGGAATAACAAATGATAGATAGTTCCTCCGCATTAACACGAACTTCTAGTTAGGCATCGTGGCGTAGGTGGTTTTTCGGTCCCTCGTTTACGCGATCGATAGCACATGCGTTCGTCGACCGACGCAGTCAACAACATGCGCGATCGATGCGTTGCCGTCGCGCAGTCTGAACGCCGCCTTGATGCTTGCATTTCAGAGGCCGCCATGCAGTTGTCATTTGGCGGGCGACATATACTTAGAAATGAATATCCATGGGTTGTGTCCATAGCAATGGAAAGAGGTAGGCTAATTCTTACAGAAAGCTTTGCTTTGATTTTCTTCTCTACTTATCTGACAGTGGAACAGTGGAGGCGCTACACTCACAGCTGAGATCAAATCTTGGAAAGGTACACTTAACGCATACTGTGGGTAGTGGTGTTCCATTATGGGATTATGATCGGTAGCTCACTCCCCACAGAAAAAAAAGCAAAAAAAAAAGATAAGAAGAACACCTTGAGGTTCCCGCGACCTCACGGTGAAAGTTCTGCGGACCACCTCGTTCCGAGAGGAACCTAAACCCCGACGTGAATATTTTCATTATCACTCAGCCGCGTCGCGGCTTTCGCAATCGTTTTCGAGCGCTCTGTTTTAACAAGAGTCGTACCCGCCCGACACCTTCATATTGAAAATGATGTGCTTCATGCCATTTGTTGCTGAGTTAGCTTTGAGCGAAATGCGTGTGTTACCTGATCAGTCCAGTATTTTCTTCAGTTTTCTGGTTCTCTAAAGATTTCTGCAGCTAGTTTTGTCTTGTATTTACTTTGTGTTTGGTTACCTGATCACTATTGCATTTTCTTCGGTTTGTCCAACATTTGCTCTCATTCTGAGTTGAGACCCTAAAAGGTTCTTTCTTCACATTCATGGAAATTATGAAAAAGGAGCTCGCAAGAACTGTGACTTCTTGGATCTCTTCTGATAACTCAATTTCAGGTTGAACGACAAGAAAGAAGAGGCCTGCCTTGGCTCTATTGATCAGCTTGCCAATGGGATGGAGAACTTAGTGGGATTCATTTTTAAAATTCTTTTGTAGCAGTATCTCTGCATCCTCAAGCATATTTCGTATCATGAGGTGAAAATTTCCTTCACGTCACTCCTATTCTATAGGTCCGCAGTTTCTACGATCGATTCTCCTAAGCGATAATACTCGAAGCATGAGGAAAGTGAGCGATTTTCTCAGAATTGACTTTTATTTCTTGTATCCGTTGTATCTGATCATCCCGTTCGTTTGCGAGTGGAAGGGGTCCCCGCTCCTCAGTAAGAATATTCAGGAGACAAAGCGAAGTCATGTAGCGCACAGGCCTCAGAAAACGCTTAAAGAATGAAAAAAATGAAATGAAAAAATGAACAGACTCACCTCATGACACGAAATTTATCTGGGGATGCAGGCGTGCTAATATAAATTAGATTCCTGAAAGATGAGTCTCAGTTGGTTGTAGATCCCATTAGCAAGCGAATGAACAGAGCCAAGGAAAAAGGGCATTTCTGGGCAGGCAGTCCAACTGAGCGGGTCAGCTTCAACTCATGGCGACTGCAGCACTCTCGTCACTCATTGGGGTGTAGTAAAAGGAGGACAACCCCTCAGTCTATAGACTGGACTACTCGGACAAGGAAGAGAGTCTAGGGGCTAGTTGAGCGCGTAGTCTCTCTCCCAGCTAGAACTTTGTACCTGTGGGTATTTTGATCCTGTGTACGATCATCATATCCATTCGGCACGAAGGCGCCAAGCGCCCACCTTACTGGCGCCAAATGGACACGTTCTGAATAGATTCGTTAACTTTGACCGCTTATAACTGGGTTTAGGTAGCGATTTCGGTTCCCATATTTGTAGCCAGAATTCCGAGCTCCACTGATATTGCAGATTTCAATCTGTTCGAAGATTCATGGGATGCGGAAGCCATTTTCTAGTTAGAGGGAAGAAAACATATCGATGCGAAGCAGCGTTGCCCCATTGACTACAGCAGAGTCAAATGCCAATAACGCACTCGCCACAGCAGAACTGTTAACTTTGCACGTCTCATCGCCCAGTTTTTTTTAGTTTGTCTGCCATTTCTGAGCTTCGTAGTAGTTGTGGTACGGAAACTGTGTTACTAATGTTGTTAGCTAATGACACTTAAAAAATTTCACGATTAGATTCCAGGTATCATGTGCAGTGGGGCCCTTATATCGTCGCGCCACGTACTGACAGCAGCTCATTGTGTACGAGAGACTAGGGATGCAGAGATCTTATCACAAGACGAGTGCAGAAGAACAGGATACATGTACTTGGTCTCTCAGTGTTATAGCAACACACAGTGTTGCTCTTTGATGCAAATTCACGTCATTCAGAAATACGAACAGGCTTCTTGCCCCACCCGGAATGTATACGGTCGCAATTGGAAGTGCTTGCAAGCATATAAGAAGGCTGCCCGAAGATATTCCTGAGAAGAATAGCTAAGGTAAGGTTTTGAATATCCGGCGGCGCTGTTATGCATGATCCACGCCGGCAAGCTGGCTTTTTCCGAATGATGGTTCGCCGCTTACCGATGGGCAGAGTGAGATACGAGAAGTAAGGAAATGTTCTCAAAGTTTCTTCAAAGAGAGCTCGAGCAAGAAACGCCGGCTTTCTAGTCAAGGAACGATGTGTAGCCAGCCCCCTCTGGTCAGTCCGGTTGCACCACATTCTTTCTTTTTGACTTGCTGCTTCTCAACATTGAACGGACGGATCGCTTCGAAACTGTGCCCTTCTTTACTGCTTCTGGCTCATGCTAAGGCGGAGCTTGATTGTGAAGAGAAGATAGGCGTGTTGGCGTGCTTCGCTAAGATATGATGGTGGCAGCGATTCCGGTGGCATTTTGAACGGTGAGACAATTGCCACCCTTTTCGATCTTCACGCTCTTCTATGCGCATACGCGTATCCACGCGTCTCTGCTTTTCTCTGAAAGCTGCCCATAATTGCATTTTCCTCGCGACCTCGGCCATTTACAGTCAATATCATGGAAAACACAATTCATGATCACATTTGTCGCGTTCCACGTATTGTGCGGCCACGCGCGGCAACCTCTCGATGGTAGTTTGTAGCTTAGTGCAGCGAATTTGGTGTGAATTAAAGCAAGGATAGGACTCCATGACGAGCGATTACGAGTCTACACCCTTTGGCACTATATTCAAACGACCGCGCAGGGCAACTCGTCTGTCGGGCGTTGCGTCGCTCATCGTCGCCATCAGCACTACCGTTATCTTACCATAAACCCTACGTAATCTTACCTTACCAATCTTTTGCTCATTGCTGTTACTCGTTCCGTCAAGCTTCACAGAGCGGAGACAAAATAGTCTATGACAGTCAATATTACAGCGAATATAACCAGCTTGTACAGATGATTTTAACAACGGTCAAGAGCACTTAAAAAAAGAAAGGAAGAGAAGAAAAGAAAAGACCAGGAGTGATTGTATAGGGGAGCAGAGAGAACACAAGGTTTACTTTTTTATTTGAATGTACGTTAGCCATCAGTATTCCCAAAACGAGAGAAACAAGAAAGGCTGGACCCACAACTGGCACCAGAAATCCATGAACATAAAACAGGGAAGCCATGCAATGATGAACCTTTGCAAGGGTAAACATTTGAGAAAGCGCTCTCAAAACGCAAAGCCTAGATGTGGACAACCGCTGTGGACAACCGCAAAAGAGAAAAGGAAGAAAGAAAAAAATTAGCGACGCACCACCCATTGTTGAACCAAGTAGTAAAAAAGCAGATGGTAGGTGGGTGATGCTAGGGATAACACCACTGACATGGGCACCTGGGCACGCATGTCAAACCTGGAACCAGATTTTCGGATGTTATGTATTCCCTAGCAATCTGACTCCAGGTCCATCAGGTAAGGAAAAGAATAGTTAATTCAGACAGGGCGGGCAGTGAATATCGTGGATCTAGACGAAAATTTCAGTTTCCCTAAAGACCATGCGAAAAGAGAGCCTATTCATTAAGACATAATAATTATACCCTAGGGCAGGCGTAATTGTATATGACCAACAAGATAAAGATGACACTTGACCCATCGCGCAATATGCCACTAAAATTGCTGCAGCCGCCGCATTCGAATGAAGTACGCAGGCATGCCAATCTCGTCTTAGGAATCGGCTTTCTAACTCTGCGCGCTCTAACGTAGACCTTTCTCGCGAAAGACCCTTTGAGGTGGGCACGCATTCTACATCCACTTAGAAGTGCAGTGGGTTATTGAATGCGATTAGGGCTATACAGTGACCTGCAGCTTCTGATCGAGGCCAAGTCAGTGTTCTCATTTTTCCAAACGGAACTGGTACCAGTACACCGTTGCAGGAGGTTAGAAGGCTTTTTTGGCCTGGGCGGGAGCCGATCCGGCATTTGACCCCCGGACTGCGCGAGTGCAATTTGCCACTATACCACCTCCGTCTGTAAAAGAGCGGTTAGGATGAACTGAGTGTTCTTGTAGGATATGTAGTTGAATGGCATCCTAGTCCCCTGTACAGCTTTTGGAAGGGGAAAGAAATGCGTGTTCATGCAGCAGTGGTTCAACCTACTGTCTGTCAGGCGCCAAACAATTATGGGCAGACAATAGGTAGAATCACTGCTCCATGGGCACTCATTTCTTTCCCCTTCCAGAAGCTGTACAGAGGACTAGAATGCTATTCAACTACATATCCTACAAAAATAATTAATTCATCAG
>MU914587.1:0-12008 GCA_036418165.1 Cooperia oncophora
GGAAAGGAGAACGACACACCTTACTGGATCATTGCTAATTCGTGGGGAGTTCAATGGGGAGAATACGGTGAGTTTTCTGTGAATATTATGGGGAATGAGAAAAGTTTGAGGAATTACACAAGGGGGGACAGCACAAATTCGGGTTCCTGAGGGGCATTCAGATAATGAGGAACTCGAGCACCTTACGTACACCAGATGTTCAAAGTGCTTGTTTCCGCTTGCTAACCGCTTTGTGATACTCAGTTGAACGCTGTTTTCAAGCTAGAAAGAAAACGAGAGCTCGAATTACTCTGAGCAACAATTTTTAGGTTACTTTCGCATGATCCGTGGAATCAACGACTGTAATATAGAAGGATGGATATACGCTGGACACGTCGGCGACGGTAGAAAAGCTTGAGTCCCGAAAGGAACTAAATCCATACGATGATGATTGTTAGATTGAAGTAGTACAATGAAGCTGTTGGCAATAGAATCACAGCAGGATAATCGTTCTACCCAAATTAGCAAAAGACAAGCAAATCGTGCCATTGTTTGATGAAGAGAAAAGAAAAATTCTTGTAGGCTACCACATACTACTTCTTAAAGGCAAAGCCCGCGACCACAGATTGTGGGTAACGGAACCCACATAGGAACGAAAAAGGGCTAGGTATCTGATTAGCGGAGAAAAGCAGCAGAAAAACAGCCGAAAATGCCCTAAATAGGATTCCATATCGACCCCAACTTGTACATGCATGCAATGAAGAAAACGCATGTTTGTACGAATTTCCACTCGTCGTTATCATAAGATATCAGCTCTTTTATCGTATCACCTCACTCTCACCATTCGGAATGGAGAGAGATAGCATAGTGGCTACTAGCTAGTAGCTAGCAGCCGGTGGGGGTCGGTGGTTAGCTTAAAGCGGAATTCTTGCCGATTTTCACTTTCTAAAGGTAGCGCAGCCTCCGCAATCTCCTTCCGGATCGTCTGACACATTTGAAAGGTCATAGCCTTATTTTATCGCGGAAAGTGCCTTTAAGTGAATCTTCGGTGACTACACAACAATGAAACAAAACATTTACATTGAAAATGCTTAAGTGGAACAGGAAAGAATGGCTCACAAATCCATTATATTTGCATTATCCTTACAGTGGCTGCGGATAAGGGAGCAGATCGAGCAGGCAAACGGGTTTTCCACCATTTGTTGAAGCGAGCAAGCGAGAAGACTGTTTCATGCCGTTCGTATCAGCCGTTTCTCATCAATTGATGTCGCCTACCCGCTTCAACAACTGGCAGAGAACAGGAGTGGCGCCGCGCCAAATCATCTCATCGGGTATGCCCCTTCATCCGCAACGAACAAGATGACAAGTGTTAGAGTAACCAGATCCGGTATCTCCGTTGCGTCCAAGGTACTTACACTCCACGAGAGAGGGAACGATGTATTGGGGAGTGCTGACTGCAAGCACTCGTGTGGTCAGCAGACGCATCTGCAACATTTTGGCGCTTGAAGGCGCTACATTAACCCATGTGGAGCATTTGCAGGCGATTTGACAATAGTGCCACAACCAGATCATTAAGAACGATTTAGCCTTGATTAGATCTGACGTCATATCCAGCCTGAGCAGCTCCTACCGTCACTTTTATCCCTTTTATCCGAATGCCTGTTCACGACAGATAAAGAAGTTTGACATATTTGTGGGAGCTATAGACAGTGTGATTGGTATCATTAGCAAAGTGTAACCACACAAAGATTCGTGAGTCCGGGAGATGACACCTGAGCCTTCTCCAACGCAAGAAACGCTTAGTGTTACGCTGTAGACCTGACAGTCTTTCAAACTTGTTCCTTTCAGATAGCAGCAGCTGGCTATAAGCTTCTCAAAATGCTCAGAGCAGTTGCTCCTTCACTCAAAATTGTGTGACTCTGGTGTGATGAAGCAGGTGTCTCATTTAGAATCGGCTGGCATCTAAGCCAGTTAACTAGCGGAATTAGTGTCGGGCCTTTTTGGGAGGCGATATCCAACCGACACGTCGCCCCACAAGCCACGACATAGGTGAATTCGCACCGCAAAGCCACTGCTTCTGGATGGGAGCGGAACGCGAGGCATTCCCAGAGAGGATCAATCAGTGCCTAACACTCTCACCCCTTATATCTTTGTTCTATTTGGCTACCAGAAGTCACCACACTGCTCACCCCATTGTGTCTCTAACAACTCATTAGTGCAAAATGATCAAAAATCTCCCCTACCCAATTTTGGGCTCTCTTCGACATTTTTAGTATTAGGTTGTCCGGAAAGTTCTCAGCGTTTTGTGTTTTTTGTACATTCATTGCTGATTAAAACTTTCATTCTCCCTTGCGTCTCAGTAGTACATCCTGAAGAGAATTTTTGCGCTATCTGATGGTATAATTGCCGTTTCACCATTGCTTGATAAACCCCCTTTTCCCAAGACTTTTTGAAGCATGTCAAAAGAGCAACTTCGGACGATATTTTTCTTCAACTACAAATTGGGTCAATCCGCAGTCGAGACAGCTCGACAAATTAACCAGGTGTGGGGGCCCAATAGTGTTGGAGAAAGCACCGTGGTGTGGCACCGGAGAAAGCACAATGGATTGACAAATTTTGTTCTGGAGATTTCAGCCTTGAAGATGAACCTCGTAGCGGTCGACCTAAAGCAATACCTGACGAGGATTTGAAGGCGTTTGTGGAGGCTGACCCATCCCAAACAGTTCGAGAGATTGCAGAAAAGCTAGGCGTTGGCAAATCCACTGTTGCGGATGGTCTGAAACGCATTGGGAAGGTGAAAAAACTCGACAAGTGGGTGCCCCACAATTTGAGTGACCGGCAGAAATTGGCACGTCTCGAGGTTTCTTCTTCACTGCTTTTGCGCAACAGAAAATAACAGGAGTCGTTCCGGACAGTGGTTGGATGCCGACGAACCACCGAGGCAATTTCCAAAGCCGAATCCTCACGAAAAAAAGATTATGGTCACAGTGTGGTGGTCATCGGCTGGTGTGATCCACTATAACTTTTGTCACCAGGCCAAACCATCACAGCAGAGTCCTACTGTGAAGAAATCGACGAAATGTACCGAAAATTGCGTCAGCTGCAGCCACTTGTCAACAGAAAGGGTCCGATTCTTTTGCATGACAACGCCCGCCCACACGTTTCACAAATCACTATCCATAAATTGAACGAATTGGGGGTTGAAGTTCTACCTCACCCGCCATATTCTCCAGACCTACCACCGACTATCACCTTTTCAAACATTTTCAGAACTTCCTTGCTGGAAAATACTTCATCAATACATTCACAAAAGCCTGCTTATTTGAACGGTGCTTATTTCGATTGAATCCGATGAGTATCAAGAAAGTTATGATCGTTCAAAGTGAAACACTCAAAACGCTGAGAACTTTCCGGACAACCTAATAAAAGCTCTCTTTTTCTGGTGAATTTTGCATGCTCTCGAACGGCGTGCTCTCATTGTGTCATGCCAAGTAAAGCTAATTGTCAGCGCTTCATACTACTAGATTTTCTTAGGAAGTCCCTCAGCTACCCCTCATGTCGATCGCATTACTGCCAACAAAATGAATCATTTCACCCAAGAGGTCCCTTGACGGTTGCCAGGCCCATCACAGTGGAAGTCTGTGTGAGAGAGTCTGCTTTGTCTTGGATCTCAAAAGATTGTCCATTGAAACTTTTGGTTTTCTTGGTTGGGACCTTAACAGGGCGCTCATTCGATGGCAGAAGCACTGGAGCGCAGAAGAGTCGATCACTGCGCAGTGCAGGAGACAGATGGTCTGGTTGTCAGTCGAGAGATATTGGTCGTGGCTTCAAAGCCGTTCTTTGTGGTGGACCGAGAACTAAAAATGGTGTAGCTGTAATCGTTTCTCACCGATTCCGTGACTCGATTACCAGTGTTGTTCGTTTTGGCGACCGTTTAATGAAGATTGTTGTCGCTGTTGAACAACGTCTATACCACTTCTCTGCGTATGCCCCGCAAACTGGATGCTCCGAGCAATCCAAGGACGACTTCTGGGCTCTGTTGAATGAGAAGACGGCTGAAGTACCACCAGGAGACGGTATCATTGTTGCTGGCGACCTAAATGGACACGTGGGCGCTGCTAAAGACGGCTATGCTTGTCACGGTGGATTCGGCTACGGATCAAGGAACGCCGATGGTGAGCGAGTCCTTGAATATGCAGATATGCATAATCTCGTCATTCTGAATACAAAGTTTCGTAAACGCGACTCCCATCTCATCACCTTCTACAGCGGGAGTTCCAAAACACAAATAGACTTTGTCCTTATCAGGCATGGCGATCAAGGACTCGTCACAGACGCTAAGGTCGTGCCGTACGAGACAGTTGCCCCACAACACCGCCCGCTGATCTGCACGCTGAAATTTACAGCACCCAGATCGAAAAACACTGAGCGGTGTGCCCTCGAGAGGATCAAGTGGTGGCGACTGAAAGAGCGGGAGGCAGCCGTGATTCCTCGCATTTGATCGTACAGAACTCGGCATGATCAAGCGCGACGGTGAACGGCACTTGTACCGACTTGCCAAATCTCGTCACCGCCAAACCGAAGACATAGAAAAGTTTTTTGGCATCAGTGACGAGAATGGCCATCTTCTGATGAACCGAAAGGGTATTGCAGCGATGGCACGACTATTTCGAGAAGATCTCGACAAAAGGATTTACTCATTTGGCCATCGCCCTTCGGCACCAAAATACGGCTCCCTTCGAGAAGTATCCGTTGAGGAGTTGGGAGACAGAAGCGGTCCTGAAGAAAATGACGGCAGGCAAAGCTACAGGTCCCAACGACTTAGCAGCGGACTTATGGAAGTCACAGCACTGGTACTCCGCAGAATGGTTGACGAAGCTTTTCAACCAGATCATCGCAGAGAAGAAGGTGCCCAAGGACTGGTTGCAAAGCACGACGATTCCGATTTGGAAAAGAAGGGCAGTCCAGCAGATTGCTCGAACTACCGTCCGATTCGCCTTCTCTCGCACACTATGAAAATCTTTGAGCGAATTGTTGATGGCCGTATTCGTGACATCGTCCAGCTCTCTGCCAACCAGTGTGGCTTCGTAACTGGCTGTAGCACCATCGACGCCATTCACGCTGCTCGCCTTTTGCTTGAGAAACATCGTGAGAAGCAAAAGCCTGTGCATGTAGCCTTTCTAGATCTGGAAAAGGCATTTGATCGCGTGCCGCGAGACGTTATATGGTACGCCTTGCGACAACACGGTGTCCCTGAAGAGCTAATCGAGTAGGTGCCGGTCCTTTATTCAAAGCCAGAGAGCCAAGTGCGGACTCTTGCAGGCACCTCGATGGAGTTTCCCATCACCGTTGGGGTACACCAAGGCTCCGCTCTCTCCCCACTCCTTTTTGTTGTCGTCATGGATGCCATCACACGAGACCTTCAGAAGGAAGTTCCTTGGACGCTCCTTTATGCTGATGATGTGATGCTTGCATGCGAAGACAAGAGCCACACTAGAGCAACAAGTGCAAGCTTGGGCTGATCGCCTGGCAAAGTTTGGGCTCAGGTTGAATGTGAATAAGACTGAGTCCCTGGCAAACCCAGCTGAGCTACGCGTGCAAAAAAAATGTCAAGGATCTGGATTCACCAATTACGTCCGATGGAGATCTCAACGCGGAGGTGAGCGCACGGGTGAGTGCAGCGTGGGCAAAATGGCGATGCATGTCGGGATCCTCTGCGGCAGGAAGATGCCAGAGCGGCTAAAGTCGAAGATCTACAGAAGTGTCGTTCGACCAGTCGCCCTATATGGCGCCGAGTGCTGGCCCGCTACCAAAGAAGTCGAAGCCCGTCTAAGTGTGATGGAGACGAGAATGTTGCGTTGGACTGCGGGCGTCACGCGTTTGGACCGCATTTGTAACGAAGTAATACGCAAGAAGTTCGGCGTAGCTCCTATAGCTGACAAAATGCGAGAAACGCGCCTTCGATGGTACGGCCATGTACTTCGCGCAAAGGCTGACACCGTCTGTAGGACTGGCCTTCAGCTTGAGGTGCCCGGAAAGCGACCTAGGGGACGTCCCAGACAGCGCGCTCTACACGTTGCATACAGTCTTGAAAATAGTTGGAATCCACGATCCGGTCCTGATTTTCCCGATCAGGCACTTGATCGGGAAAAGTAGCATCATCACATTATAGCGGTCCCTGCCCTGAACGGAACAAATGCTAAAAAAGAAGATGAAGAAGAAGTCCATTGGAATTTTCGGGTTAGTGGCCCTCGATGGTTCAGGGAACAACTCAGGTATTTCGCTACTCAAGTGATTTCTTGTAATTGTAAGCTATTCTAGGCCCCTGCAGGTTCCTTATCACCAACCGTTTAAACTGAAATTCAGTCAAAGGGAACAAACTACACTGAAGTGCGCTTTCAACTGCTCAGTAGGCAGGGTTAAAGAAGAAGCCTATCAGACCGAGTATGCAACGCAAATTCACCGATACCGTTCTTTCAATTCGAAAAAAAGAGTTTGTTTGAATAGCAGAATTGTTTACCTTTTGTTATCGACATTCATCTGCAGCAATTCAAGCCCTTACCCCCTATTTATCCTGGTTAAGGATGAGAAGGTGGTTAACATGCGGAGGCAAGGCTATAAGACCATGGGGTGTACTGCCCAGATACTATTGATAAAGCCCACCCTTTCTCGAAATAACCTTCCATTTCATTAAATTCACATAGTGCTAATCAAGAGAGACACAAAGGGGATGTATATACCATTTTCACTTTAAATCGGACACTTTTCAAACCAAATCGGACACTTTTCAAATCAAATCGGACACTTTTCAAACCAAATCGGACACTTTTCAAACCAAATCGGACACTTTTCAAACCAAATCGGACACTTTTCAATCAAATCGGACACTTTTCAAATCAAATCGGACACTTTTCAAACCAAATCGGACACTTTTCAAACCAAATCGGACACTTTTCAAACCAAATCGGACACTTTTCAAACCAAATCGGACACTTTTCAAATCAAATCGGACACACCCTTACAATTAGGTGGTTGATAACTAGACCACACTAGGTACTGTTGCAAGCCCCGCCCCATTATCCCCGCCCATTTCTCAGCGCGGACAGGGTTTTCCGAGATGCTTCATGAAATCTGCTCCCTCGACTTTTTTTCGTTTTTGCCCTTTGCACACACACTTCAACTAAAAAAGACTGATACCCACACAGATCTGACTCCGCCCACTTAACAATGAAGTACGTAAGTTCTGAATTTTTATAACTTTTATCGACGTAGTTCTTTTCACATCCAATCTTCACAAAACGAATAACCATGCACAGCACACCAAGCCCCGCCCCTCTGACCCCGCCCACTTGTGTTTATCGCGGAATTTTGGTTTTTCTTCCGGATTTTCGCTTTTTTAGGCTTTAGCGATTGGCTCCGCCCACCAATGGAAGCTCCGCCCACTTTGGGGAAGCCCCGCCCACTTTTCGAAAATGATGCAAATCGGCGGGCTAGTGTCCGTACTGGCGGATTACGGCCTCTCCCGTTGCTTAGAACAAAGTTTCCCTTTTTTTCCGGTTTTTTTTTTTCCTTTTTTTTATTCTATGTATGTGCCGGGAGAGGCCGTAATCCGCCAGTACGGACACTAGCCCGCCGATTTGCATCATTTTCGAAAAGTGGGCGGGGCTTCCCCAAAGTGGGCGGAGCTTCCATTGGTGGGCGGAGCCAATCGCTAAAGCCTAAAAAGCGAAAATCCGGAAGAAAAACCAAAATTCCGCGATAAACACAAGTGGGCGGGGTCAGAGGGGCGGGCCTGGTGTGCTGTGCATGGTTATTCGTTTTGTGAAGATTGGATGTGAAAAGAACTACGTCGATAAAAGTTATAAAAATTCAGAACTTACGTACTTCATTGTTAAGTGGGCGGAGTCAGATCTGTGTGGGTATCAGTCTTTTTTAGTTGAAGTGTGTGTGCAAAGAGCAAAAACGAAAAAAAGTCGAGGGAGCAGATTTCATGAAGCATCTCGGAAAACCCTGTCCGCGCTGAGAAATGGGCGGGGATAATGGGGCGGGGCTTGCAACAGTACCTAGTGTGGTCTAGTTATCAACCACCTACCCTCCCCCATAATTTGTTAAGGGGTAGTGTCCGATTTGATTTGAAAAGTGTCCGATTTGGTTTGAAAAGTGTCCGATTTGGTTTGAAAAGTGTCCGATTTGATTTGAAAAGTGTCCGATTTGGTTTGAAAAGTGTCCGATTTGGTTTGAAAAGTGTCCGATTTGATTTGAAAGTGTCCGATTTGATTTGAAAAGTGTCCGATTTGGTTTGAAAAGTGTCCGATTTGGTTTGAAAAGTGTCCGATTTGATTTGAAAAGTGTCCGATTTGATTTGAAAAGTGTCCGATTTGGTTTGAAAAGTGTCCGATTTGATTTGAAAAGTGTCCGATTTGGTTTGAAAAGTGTCGATTTGGTTTTGAAAAGTCGTCCGATTTAAAATGAAAATGGTATTATTACAAATTGAAATTGCATTCTGCATGGCAACCTAGCTTGAGAGACGTCAAGGACCTGAGGTACCTAAATCTTTTCTATTATATACCCACAGGGTACAGCATGGGGATGTGTCAAATGGCGGTGTGGGTACGCCGACCCCCCCCCTCGAAGAGGGTCCAGATACGACCCCCCCCTCCTGCTCTAACTGACAACCAGATGCATGTTCACCACAAATGGCTTCCTGAAATGGAATCTGGATTCTCGAAAGGCGCACTCTGCTCTAAAATACAGGAAATAAAAGGCTGTTTCAGCCTCATGCAATATGAGGCTGAACAACAGCCTCGCATTACCTACAATTTTGTCTTAGGATTCAAAATAAAACTCCTCGTTCGATAACTATGTATGACATGCAACTTGTAAAAGAAACACAATTGAAATAGCGGCTAATGGTGATCATTGATAGGCTGAATTGGTGAAAAAAATAGCCCAAGGTGAGCGTGTCAGGGCCCAGATGTGCATTCAATGAATGGTGACGGGGAAATAATGAAAACATGCACGACACAACAAAGCGAAACATGGAAAATACAAAAAATGCAGAGCTAAATGAAAAAAGGATAACCAGGCCGGCAGTAAATCGTTCCATACTTGGCTATTATCGATCAGGCTGCAGGGCGCAAGGCTGCGACCGCTTTCTTTGGAAAAACGTCATTGGAGCGCCGCGGTTGGTTACTTGCCAACGTCCTGGGGTCTGTTCGGGGGGTTATATCTTTTTTAGGTGCGGAGCTTTTGAGGAATGGTGAGCAGCATGCAACGGCAAAGTTTCTACTATTGTGTATTCTACCTAGCTGCAAACTGAACAATCTCCCCGTCTGATGAAAATATTCCGGATGGGTCACGGTTCGGCCAGGGGTAAATCGCGAGCTGGTTTCCATGATTCACACAAGGACTGCTTCGTTCAAACGCATTTTCATCAGGACTGAAGTCGTCTTGAAACCCCTCCATCTTTTCTCTTTCCAATAAGCTTTACAGTTTTTCTGAAGACCCACTAGTTCAGGAGATATTTTAGATGGGTCACAGATGCGCCACCCTCTGACCCACCCGAAAAATTGACTCCTTATGTGCCATTGTGAGGATACACCTTCGGAAACTTCAGTGTGCCTTCAAAACACATATTTCCCTTCAAATGAGTGAAAGAGAAGCTCGGCTATCTCTGATCGATTTGGTCCGTGCGCCGTGCATTAGGCTCCTACGCAGAGGTGGTGGAAAGGTGTAAATTCTGATTTCAGGTGCTTTTATCCATGCAAGCAGATGTTTGTTTAGGGTTTGTAAAGACGTACAACAGCCACGAATATATTTTGAGACGTATTATTTAGTCATCTACGTATTACGGAGTTCATTGTATCTAGACACATTATTTATTATATTATTTATTTATTTATTCTTGCTATATTGCTAATAAATCTTTTATTATTTTGTATTCCTATTTACATCCGGGTCTTCTGAAGCTTTCCGTCCGTTCCATTACCCTTAGCAATGACACCTTTTTGTTACTGTTTGATGCCTAGCCAGCCTACATTTGCGGTACTCCCCACGTCCCCCGCGGCCAAGTACGAACCCATTCTTGGGGATTTCCCATGAAAAGAGGACCTGTTAAACGTAGCATTTAAAGCTGTAAAGAATACACTCATAATAAACTTCATTTTTTTTAAACATCTTGACTTCCATAGCTCCACTCCCACTATCAACTGAAATGTCGAACCATTGCTCGGCTCTGAGTGACCCTTGAGATTACGACCCCCCTCTCCATCGGCCAGGTACGACCCCCCCCCATGGGTTTGGCACAACGATGCTGTACCCTGTTATTACCCAGCTAATTGAAATGGCTCCATTTCATCACTGAGGGGGGGGGTGGGTGGAGTGTCTTTCTTGCGTTGTCACAGACCAAATCGATTCCTACGCATTGCCACGTTTCACAACATATTGGCCAAAGCGCATAAAAGTTGCGCTAGAAATGGAGGCCTTCTTCTCACTCAAAACTTGAACATTCTTCACAGCTGATCGGACTTGATGCGTCAGCAAATCAGAAGGCGGAGAATTTGCGGACAGATCATCGACCAGAGTTCAGGTACAGTTGCTACTCTTTAAACGAGAAAAGCGTGGTTTGAAGAGGAAGTTCCTTCCCAGCAAAAGTAGCGAGCTCAGGATGGCATCAGTTGATCGCAAAGGTGGTCGTCGCGCTTCGATGCACGCCCTCACCACGCCCTCTCGGTTGCGGGAATAATGACTATACTAGCACAGTCAGCGAGATCAAGCCAGTTGACAAGTTAGCGTCAAAATGTTACATGGGCCGCGAATGGCGGCAAAATATCTAGGTGATTTGTGACCGGTCGAGCACGAGTAGTTTCGCGCCCGAGAATGCAGATGTTCCTTTCAGTGTTGCGCTATCCTCTCAGCATCCACTACTTGTTCAAAGAATTCGAACGGTAGCAATTTGTGGACCATTGCAAACAAATTTCAGCAATGAATCTGCGAAACTCGGGGGAGCAACAGTTGCCCTAGCATGATGCTTCACAGCATTACTTAGCCTTATTGGTGATGAGGGACGTGGGCCTCGCAACTGCCCGTCAACTTCGTCTTGAATGAGTGTCTTACGAAGAATTTCTACTGATCAGTTGGTCCAAGGGAACCCTTCCATCTTGATCTTGTTTATTTGATTCTTTCAAAATTGTGACCTCGACAGACCACCCTTTCGAAAACCTCGCGTGATTTCACAGCAACGAGCTAGTCGGTCTCTTTTTGCATCGAAACACCTGTAGTCCCAGGAGAATTCGTTCTTGTGATAGCGCTTTGCTTTTACTAGAGGTCAGTGAGCTGAACAAAGAGCAAATTCAACATTCATGTTCATAAAGCTGAAAAGCTAAAAGCACCGTAAAGGGGTTCCAGTGAAAGAGAACAGCGCCAAACCTAGAGCAAAAGATTCCTGGGTCAAGACAGAGACGAAAAACCCACCGTAGGAGACAACTCTGGACGGATTGCATGGCTACAGTTATCTTTGTACTTTGATAGGTTCTCTATGAAATTTTATTTTCCCCTTATCAAAACGACAATTTCCATGACAGCTGATCTCCATCGTGAAGAATATAAACGGATGTGAGAAAGGCAAAGTCACTTGGCGCCATGGTGAGTTACATTTCTTTCTGATCCACGTAGGAGTGACCGTTAAGGGACAAATCTCTTTTTAGAAGCTCTTAGCGCTTGCTTTCTGCGTTTGCCTTGCGCAGGTGTCCTTCGCATCCAAGGAGTATGATCTTGGTTTGTCCTTTCACCTTCGCCACCACTCTTCACCCTTACGATGACCAATTTTCATTTACAGCGGCACTTCGAGCTCAGAAAGTCCCACCAGAAGCGCAGACGCTGACTGGTGAGCCACTTGTCAAATACCTCAAGGAAAATCAAAAACTATTTCGAGGTATCTTGAGACGTACAAAAATGTCAGAAGGGACTCCCTAACTGAGAATTCCCACTTGCAGGTTGCAACAAAACCGACAATCCGTAACTTGAAGAGT
>MU914588.1:0-10717 GCA_036418165.1 Cooperia oncophora
ACGGATCCTGTGTTGTGGAGTGTATTCCTTTCCCATGTTTGTTTTTTTTTGCTTCTAATTGTAGCTGTTTGAGAGCGGGTGCATTTGGGCGCAGACTACTTTGTTCGCTATTATTTTCTATAAGTACGGGGATTTTGCCTGCAGGCTATATTATTATTTCAATGCTATATCTGGCTCAGCTGTCTGTCGACGAGCAGCCGAGTCAACGAGCAACCAGTGAGGTGAGGCGACCACACAGGCAACTCTGCCAATGGGCGAGAGAGGTGAGAATTGTGTAAAACCTGTGATAGGCCCAGGTGTGTCTGACTTCTTCGAGTGACCCCACACGGAGAGCAAACGATTTTATCAGAGAAAAAACACTACAACGAATGGGGCAACAATCAGTTAGTACAATTTCACCTACACGATGAAAGGGAGATCAATCTAGCTGCTGGAGCAGGATCTAGACCCGGGGCGAGATCCCGGGAAAGAGAGAGAGCAAATCAAACTAAAGAAAAAACTGGAGAACGTCTCCTGGGCCCCCGGCCTTTCTTTTATAGGTCCTCTAGTTAGCCTGCGGGGAATTGGCGGGCCTTCTCCATCGCTTGGGGAAGAATATCAGTACCTTTGATCTGTTCCGCTTCCCATCGTAAGCCTGATCATATCGACACATCGGGCACAGGGGGTTCAAAATGATCGCATCTTCTTCGGGATCTTACCAGTAGGTCGTTTCCCTCTTTGACAAGTGAGAATCTCCGAAAAAATGTCCTGCACTCCTCCTTAGATAAGTGGTGGTGTGCGTTGATGATTATATGGCCATAGCTAAATGGAATGGTTTGCCATTCCCACTGATTTTCTGGGGTTTTCTCCTATTGTCCGCCGTTGTTGTCTTGTGGGGCGTACAGTATGTATTTTCGGTGCACATCCTTCTCAATCCATCACTTTCACTAATGGTAAACTTTCCAGAAGAAATCAGTCAATAAGAACAGTTTCGTTTTCCATAAATTGAACTTTACTCGGCCGCGTCATAAGGTTCTCCGGAATGCATCATCCACCCCATCTGAATGCAGACGGATCCATACCTTCTCGTGTACCTTTTCTTCCCGATGATTGGGATTGCTTTCGAATTCGTTTCCAGTAATGAGTTGTCAGCCAACTTTTTTCTGAGGGGTTGCATAAAATGAAAGGAATGAATGGGTTCTTTTTTATCCTCGGCACAGTTCTAATAAGAAGTTTTGTTGTTCGAGGCGCATAAATAGGAACCAGAGAACAGGCCTTCGTCATTCAACTGCTCGTTTAGCCAGAACCTGTTCAACTTGTGTAATTCTATTTGATCACATTCTTGAGTAACTCTTTGCTTTTTCTACGCTTTCCCACAATATTCCAAACTCTCGTGAACCTTTATTCAACTTCTCCTCATATGTGAATATGGCTTCAAGTTCAGCCTGCTACCAGGTCAGCCAAGGTTGTTTCGTGGTGGTTTGGTCCTCTAACTACAAAGGTGCAAAAATGCCTGACTCTCACATTGCGGGACCTTTCTGAAGAAATATCAGCCCAATTGCTCGCGCCTGCGTGTAATGGTATTTCCGTGGGAACTACACTTGAGGGCAGAATTCTGGTGGCCGAAGGAGCTTCAATGTCGTCTCTCATTCGTCTCAGGCACCCAGTTTCACCATTTCACTAAATAAGGTGAGCACACCAGACCCTCCTAGGCAGCAGCTGGATTAGAACTGTTTTGGAGATGTCTCTGCAACAATATAAAGCTGGTCACTTGCTACATTACATGTCTAGCAACATGCAACAACTTGAACAGTATGAAGCAATGGTATGCTACGAGTTTCCCAGGATTTCGAGGATTTCCATAAAGCATAAGTAATCCAAATAAATAAAAAACCTGCTTGAGGCAAATCGTATAGTATCCATAGCTCAAGAATGCGTGATGAAAAGAGACCTGGCATCGACATTCGACTCAAGAAGAAGACCACGACAAAAACTACAAGCTCAATATTGAACTCTCTTTATGGTCAATTGAACCGAGAACTACCCAGTATATACGTCGCTGGGTTTAGTTGTTGCTTACTTGCTTGTCCGAGAACTTCGGTGTTATGGAGAGGTCGGTTCAAGATGGGATGTATACATCAGGGCCACGAACAAGATCTGAAGAGAAGGCCTCTGCCTATTTAAGTAGATTGCGTGCTCTAAAAATTTCTTTTTTCTCATCTATTCTCTTGATCAACGCTCTTTACCACCGTCCCATGAGCATTGATGATGTTAAAGGTATATCAGCTTAGTATCCAAACATGAGAGAAAATCACGTGCAGTCAAGCCGCATCCACACGGTGGTCCGTATCCCAAAAGTATGCGCACCGGTTAGCCGACGTTTCATATAAGGGCCGGACAATGTAATCCGTAGTTCCTGAACTTGAGTAAGATACACAGAAAGATGACCTCTAAATATGACGTTTCGTGGCAAGTAGTTAGCCCAACGGGTTTTTGAGAATTCAGTGAAAAAAACTACTTCTTCGCTGTAAGAGTTAAGAACAGATTCCCATACTGCTATGTGCACGGCAAGGGAGTGAGATTGCTTTTCAGGCAATGAATGTTCCAGGATGCATGAAAAAATCGTGGTGCAGTGAGCATCGTTTCTTGAGAACCAGCAAAGAGAAAGTGCCCTTGTTGAGCGCTACCTCCAAGACGCGGGAGTGCGGCAGAAGCACTGAAAGCATGCTGATGCACGCTTCATTCGCACCACGACCCAATCCACTCAGGGTGGCAACGTTGTGATGTAACTATATTCTCGACTCTCTCTCTGGGTCCTTTGAAGTCGTATAGCTCTGTGCGTATACCTGTTTGGCCAACCAGCCTGAGAATACTCTATTGGTGCGCGCAATGGAAGTGGAAGTAACGTTCCTCACAGGAGGGAAGGAAGAGGACACGGAGGAACGAAAGTTTTCCTCGTTCACATCCTTCAGAGGAAACTTTTTTCGCAGATCAAGCTTCGGATGCGATAGTGTGAAAGTGACGCAGAAGGCGTGACACGGCGGACACGCACAGTTTTGGTCTCGAGGTCATTTACGGAAGTGCCCAAATCACCAAATCCGCTGGAACCCTGTACACAGGAATTATTCAAAGGAAAACCTGCCACCACAGATGACGGAAAACGGAGCTCACATGCGAACGAAAAGTGCTAGGTATTTTATTATTGGGAAGAGGAAGCAGAAAAAACAGTCCAAAATGCCCGAAGTAGGACTCTGGCCTACCTAAACGTGTACGCGCATGCAATGGAGAAAACGCGTGTTCTTGATACAAACCTCCTCACGTCAAATGTAAGGACTTCTATCTTACCACCTCACTCTCACCACTCGGGATGGAGAGAGAGGATAGCATAGTGGCTACTAGCTAGTAGCCATTAGGGGCCTAATATAAGGAGTGCCAATAGGCCTGATTGGTCAGCTTTCAGTGGAGTTCTTGCCGATTTTCACTTTTTGAAGGTAGCACAGCCTCTAGGATCGCCTTCCGTGTCGTCTTACACATTCGAGAGATATAGCCTAGAGAGTGCTTTAAGAGGCTTAGTAGGAATATGACATTGGAGTTCGCACTACGTTCACCTTCTCAGCTCACCCTTAGCAGACTCGGATGATCGTAGTATCCATTACGCCAGCCCCTAGAATGAATGTCATATTCATATTCAGGATGTTAAATAATCTTTTTTGCAAGTCTTTAGCGAATTTGGTGACTACGTACTTCATGAGTGATCTAGCAGGCGAGACCGCCGAGTGCAAAATGCGCTACTCCTGATCTATTCGAAGAGGGGTACTGGAAAAAATCCCAGTACGTTGCTTTCCTGACGTCTTACTATCCAAAAACACTATTGCATGTTTGGTATAGCATACTTTAACACTGAGAGAATACTACTTTTGTTGATCATGAGCCAGAAATTATAGAGAGATATCTCCCTCAAGAAATGCCTAAGTTTCCGCGTGTGTAGCGTTACTTCCAAGTCTCATAGAGTGCGGCACATATGCCTTTACAAGTGGGTGACACAAGCGTCTTCGCGCCCGGACCGAGTCCACTCAACGTAGTGGTTTTGGGGTGCGTCGACTCGACAATCTAATCAAGATTGCACCGCGCGATGGGGACAATCATTTCAGAAGTAACGCTCCACCTCTCAGCAAGTAGTTTAGGCCCTGTATGGAACAACAGTATTCCAACCTATTCAAAGCTCAAAGAATCCTCCTCAAATAAACATCCCCTGTTTCTCATTTATGGTGCTGTTTGCTTTTGGCTTTGCTGTAATGTTCCACCAAGACATGCAACCCTTTGAGATCGTTGTAGTATGAAACATATCGTTTGCAAGGAGGAGGTATACGATTAATGGTTTTGAATACCAGGGTTCAGAGCCATTTGCCACTCGGAATGAACTGTTCTAGAAGAAAAACAAACTGGGCTTATCTCGGATGAATTCCACGAGGTTTGCAGATCCATCCCCATCCAGACACCGATGCTAGGCCAGAGGGGCCTGACGACCTGGTAGTACGCCAGGGGATGAGGAAAAGCCGCCTCCGGCACGACAACATCTAAAAGCTATGGATGCTGGCTGGGAGACGAAGCACTGCTTCCACTCACCGATTAAACTAAATCTTCACCACTTGTAGCCTCTGATTGCCACCTGTATAGGTACCAAGTGTATGACTCAAAGAAGAAAAAAAATAATGGATGGCAGCTCGCATACTTCCCAACGCACCTGCAGTACTTCTAGAAAAGTGAGATAGAATAGTTCTCAGAAAAAGAGGCAGCTCATCTCAATCATCAACGACTACCCCGTTAGCTCTCGTTGAACAAAAGAAAACCCATTCTCAATCAAGAAAGCCCTCTATAAGTCCGTTCTCGAAAGAGACTGCAAGAGTGGTCAGCATTATTTCTACCAAGCCAAATTGTTCGTGCTGCCTTTCTCTTTTTAATAACCAGCCGGCTTCGCCGGCTGACACCGGCGCGCCTCCTTCTGAGATGCAGCACGGCTTCGCCGAGCAGGCGCGGCTCCACTGCGCTTGCCTTATTCCACTCATTTCATTAGCCACCTAATATCAGGCTTTTCTTTAACCTGAACAGGTGGTCAACATTCCTTGACCAATAGCATCATACCTGCTACTTTCAACCCTACTACGGTGTATGGAGTGGGGGTAAGGAGCGTTGATCAAGTGGACAGATGAGAGAAATGCCGGGTATTAGTCGAGCATTTGATCATACGAATGCAGGTAAGCGCGCCGCCACGCAAAGCCGGGCCGTATCACATAGAGGCCTGGAGTGCTCTGGAACCGCCTGAGGAGTTTTTAAGGCTGGTCCCGCTCACCTTGACGCACGCTCCACACACGACAGGTATCCCTGACACTTGTGAACCGGTGACCCCCTCGATGGCCTGGTAACAATAACAAAAATTAAAATATTAAATCAAACTACTTTTTCCAGTGCTGGATATTGTCTGGAAACAACGTTTTTGAATTTTTTAAAATTTGGCTCCACCCATTTTGGGGCACGCCCCGCCCACAATGTATGCCTCGCACTTCTCAACCAATGACCCCTCGATGACCTTAAACTACTTTTTCCCGGTGTCTAGAGGGCTCTGGAAGCGTTTTGCGAATTTTTTAAGTTTGGCTCCACCCACCTTGGGGCAGGCTCCGCCCACAACGAATGCCTCGCGCTTCTCAACTTATGACCCCTCGATGACCTTAAACTACTTTTTCCCGGTGTCTAGAGTCTCTGGAAGTTCTGAGTCTCATGAAGGCGTTTTGCGAATTTTTTAAGTTTGGCTCCACCCACCTTGGGGCAGGCTCCGCCCACAACGAATGCCTCGCGCTTCTCAACCAATGACCCCTCGAATGACCTCAAACTACTTTTTCCTGGTGTCTGGCCCATACGCGAACCGTTTTGCGAATTTTTTTAAGTTTGGCTCCACCCACCTTGGGGCACGCCCCGCCCACAACGAATGCCTCGCGCTTCTCAACTTATGACCCCTCGATGACCTTAAACTACTTTTTCCCGGTGTCTGGAGTGCTCTGGAACCGTTTTGCGATTTTTTAAAAAAAAAAAAAATTTTTTACTGTTTCTTTTTAAATTTGGCTCCACCCACTTTGGGGCACGCTCCGCCCACAGCGGGAGTGCCTCGCACATTCCTGCATGTGATCAGTTGGGGGCCATAATCCACTTTTTTTGCGCCATCTGTAGTGCTTTAGCACCAAATTACGGTTTTTTACAATGGTCCTCGGGTCAAATCGCACCCCCGCCCACTGTGGGCGGCCTTATACTTCGAAACCATGGTGGTTTTAGACTCTCTTTGACAGATGTCAGCTTCGTCATGGAAGTTTTCTGCCGAGACCTCTAAACATGTTCGGGAACCGAGTTACCTACCTTTATGGAAAGCGCCGCCCATCTCAAGCACGCCCCGCCCATTTCGGGTGTGTTTCCTTTATTTGCTCCGCCAACCCAATGCTAGCCTTATTCTACTTTTTCCCATCTCCGGGTTTCCTTTGTTAGCGAGTTATAGCTTTTTTTAAGTGACCACGGGAAGCGTCGCCCCACTCAAGAACCGCCCGGCGGCCCATCTTCGGTGGTGTCTCCAGTTGGTGGTCAGGCCTTTGTTAAACTTCACTGCACCGTTTCCTCATTCACGGGAACTGCTCATGGAATCGGTTATACCTTTATTCAGGACTATCGCTAATCTTTTGGACGCACGCCCCGCCCACTGTGCGGCTTACAGACGTCATGCGTGCTATTTAGGTTCGCTGTCCACTGCACCTATCCATTCCCCACCCTACCCAGCCCCGCCAGGCTCTTCTTCAGCGTGCTATGAATTTCGTGACAGACAGACAGACGCACACACACACACACACACACGGACATCGCCGATTATATTAGTAGATCGTATCGTCGATCATCATATGAAAAGATGCAGGAGATGCGCTCGTGGTTGGCTGTGGTGACTATTCTATGTTTCGACTCTCCTGGAGTAACCGAAAGCGACAAGCAAGACTCATCAGAAAGTCCGGGATACAAACTCGCATCAGAAATGCTCAGAGACACAGAAGTCATCAACTTTCTCGGTAAGCAGTAATCGCACCGTTTTTCTTCAACAAAAGCTAAGAAATACGTTCTAATCAAAGGGCCGCCTATCCCAATTTAAGGTTGAGATAAAGTGACGATAAAAAGATAACAATTGAAAAGTCAATACAGACTAGAATACACTAGAATAGATCATAACAGATGGACAATAATAGATAAAGTTTTCGCCAATCATCCTCACTTCGGCACGCGGCATTACACTTCCGTTCAGAATCGTAGTGTAGTTCTTGTTGTTACGAGGCCTACGCAATAGCATGCGGAGCAGTCGATGAGCAAGTCAGAGTTTCCGCCCTTCCACATGAATCTGGTAGCAGTGCACGGTCCCCTGAAAAAAAAAAAAGAAAAAAAAATGGAGACTTGTCTTGCTGGAACCGCAGTTTGACTTATCCGAATAGCGTGCCAGCCTGCCACTAAACCACGTCCTCTGGACGCGAACTTACAAAAATGTGCCGCAAAGAAATCTGGATAAAAATACGAGCAAGGCTGCAGCTTCACTTCATACAGCACCTTTGCTGGTCTTCTGTAAGCGGTGTGAATTACTGATAAACCTTCATTTTAACAAGCGTGGCATATAGCAAGCGATTTGTGATGTGCTCAAGCGCTTAAAGTCAGTCAGCGTTAATACTTCGCGATAATAGCGGCAATCGGTGGAGATAGCTGCGATGGCGGGTATGCGATGGAGTGAGCCCCTACGCTATAACCCGGACCACACGCCTTACATATGTGATTCCCAGCTTTCGTGTACCTTTGTCTTCTTAATAATGTATCTATATCTTGTATCAAGAGGATCTGGAACATGGTGAATGGGGCATTACCTTTTTCCCTTTATGTGAGTTTCTTTTACTTCTATTGATTGTTTCAACTGGTATACGTGTCTCAGGAATCTTCTATGGCTCAATCTGAAACACCTACAACACAACATCAAGAAGGAGAAGTATTCATACTGCATACATAAGCTCAAGAAATGAAAATAGGAACATCAAGAAAGCTAAACAAAAATGATGCTTTCACGATATTTCCCATCTTTGCCTTAAGTTGAAAAAGAAAATAGAAAAGAAATGTCAACAATCTGGTTTCACTTTTCGTTAAGTCGAAACAGGCTTTTTATTGCAGAATAATTGCAGCTAGAAGAAAAAAAGCACTACATCAAGCCCATCTCCCTCACAAGTGTTCGAAGTGTTTCAAGTAATAGCGCTAAGGGCCCTGGTTGCATACCGGCGATCGCCGCTGCTGCCGCTTAAGTCTTTGACCGTGGAGAATCGCCTTCAATATCATCTTGTGCTTCATCAAGGTGATGGCGTGGTCAGAACACACTACTGCGAACAAGGGCTGGCCGGCTTTATACACCAATAAACTAGTGCGGTGTGACAGTTTTCTCGGGTTCTCGGGGTACTAACATGTGATCAACTAAAATCATTTGTACGCAACAGAAAAGTTCAGGTTGATCCATGCGTGGATTTTTTCGAGTTCACTTGTGGCAACTGGATCGCCGCTCATCCGATTCCTAGCGACGAATCTTATCGCACACAAGCACACGTACTATCGGATAAGGTCCGAAAGCAGATGAGAGGTAAAGTCCACATAAGTACTAAAAGACACATGGTACGATCGCACATTGTTTGAGTGTGCGTGACTATCAGACCCAGCTGTCAAAGCCCAGTCCGAGCATGCGCAGGAATGGAGATCCAGGACCGTGAGACACGCTAATTCTTCCATACTCCGCCTGACATGCAACATGCGGTGCAGACCCACGAACCCGTTCATATTAGGTTGATCAAAAAGTTTTGATAGAGTTTTTTGAAAGTTCCAAAACTTTTGATTCTTGATCGATACCAATGCTGCAAAATTCGAATTAAAGATGTTGAAGATAACAAAGGCTAGGAGTGAAGAACATGCTTCGACAGCTCGGGGCTGGTAGTTACGCACACATATATTAGGTTCAACGGTACCATTTGTTTTCGTGCCTCCGCGATACTGAGAAAATAGTGCCCAGTTTTTCGAAAAAAATCAGCTCGATGCACGATTTAAGGTACTATAACTCGTAGCCAGTAATATAGGGTTTTAGCAAAGTTCTTGTACTGCTCAATAATTAATAGTCAGATTCAGATGCACTTGAGTCGCCAGAGATCTTCGCTTCGAAATCCATGAATGCCCTGAAGTCTATATACCACAAATGTATGGACCAAAAGGAAGTTAACAGGATCGGGCCCAAACAGCTTCTGCAGACCATTAAGGCATGATTTCTGCAAGCCTTTCCGAAGAGTTGTTGGGCTCAGTGATTTTCCATAGAGTTATGGTGTGTGGCCGATGGTGGATGGAGACGATAAATGGCGACTGGAAATTTTGAATTTAACGTCCTTGATGATTGATGTTAGTAAAGTGAGAGGAGTTAGCGTCTTTATCGCTTACGAAGTTTCGAAAGACTGGAAGAACGCATCAAGAAGGATCATCCAGGTAAAAACAGTGAGCAACTTACTAATTACGTTATTATGGCGCAAAGGAATTCGTATGGAGGATTTATTGAAGTTCGAGGATAAAAACTTGCGTGCGAATTGCCATAAACAAATCTAAAGACTTCCCCAAATACTTCTAATGGAGAGAAGTAGAGATTGCCGCCAGTCAAAAGGAGCAAAAAAAGAACGAACACACTGGAGTGCCGCCTTATCTTTCATTTGCAGCCGAAGGGTGACCAGAAGCACTGCACTATCTACCCACCGACTAGAGTTTACAAACCAGCAAATGTGCTGAATTGAATGAATTTAGGCGCGGTGCCAAACTCGTTCTCCACCAGTTGTTGAAGCGGGCAAGTGACAATACTGTATCATATCCTTCGTATTACTCGTTTTCTACCACTTTTTGTCGCATGCGCGTTTCAACAAGAAGGCAGAGAACGGCTTTGACGGGGTGACACACACACTGGCTGACACGCCCAACCGTCCGCAGCGAACTAGATTGTAGCTTTAGTCACTTGTGAATAAGGTATATCTTACACTTTCTCTGTAAATTAGCATGCACCTTATAAGGACCCAGTAATACAATTAGTGACTTGCGTGCGACATTTACAGCTCTGTACACGTGCACAAAGAGCCAAAATGAATCCCCTTGTTCAAAATGTCCACAACTTTGTGGCCTGGAGGGTCCACAACTGAATAACGTCAGTTGTGGACCTTTCTGCTACAAAGGTCGGTTACATGTTGAGTTTACTTTCACAGTATCGAGCATTAGGACTCCAAACATCGCCTTCGAACGACTGTGGCTGAAGCAGTAACCTTGATGGAGTGCATCGCGTATATATTTTCACTTTAAATTCACCACTTTTCAAACCAAATTCACCACCCTTCAGATCAAATTACTCTTTTTAGATTGATTCATAACACCTGTACCAGTAGCAGTGAGACTTTGGTTCCAGGAAGTGATGGAGGGGGTGTGACGGGAACACCATTGGTGGGTGGTAGGAAGTGTTATCAGCTGATAAGATCTGATAAGGGGCGTCCAAAGGGGATGGTCACCCAGTCCATAGTGCGGGTCGCAGCAGCAGTGGGACGTTAGTTCCGAGATATGATATAGGCTGTGGGACAGGAACATCATTGGTGGGTGACAGGGAATGATATTGGCTGATAAG
>MU914590.1:3625-19505 GCA_036418165.1 Cooperia oncophora
GCATTGGATGATACCCACCACTGGGAGATGTGATAAAGGGATTTGTGAGCCAGGGGTTGCACAGAGACCGCAGGGAGGTGTGACTGTCAGGGAGCGATTTTGTTTATGGTGTTCTTGAGGACTCTTCTTGCTTTTTTCTTCTTTGGGGAATTACTTATCAGCTACCATAATTGAAAAGCAACTATCCATGACACTTTTATCGCGGGAGCTGTCTTTAATGTAACATTTGCAGAAGGAGGCTGCCAAAACTAACTGGTCCATACTTTTTGAAGGTAAATGGCTCGAGCGACCATGCGCCCCAGGAACGGTGTTCAACGAGCGGCTGTCTGTTTGCGATCATGCCAGAAACGTTCCAGAATGTGGTGGATATTGAATGTATAATCGAATGTGTTGAAGTGTCCACAATAAAATCCTAGAAGTGCTCATTTCCAGTAATCCTTACGAGATTTTCCCACTGGTTTCTTTGTCTGAGCTGACCAGCTGCCTGTCTTTCTATTCTCTCATCCTTTGTCTACCGTCTCCCACTTAGACAGCAGGCCACACTTTTCCTAACGGTCATCCAATCCTGAGGCTTTATTCAAGGCGTCTTCGACGATTTTGTTCACTTCTGTTCTTCACAGATAGGTTAAATAACATGCACTTATTAACATGATAAATGGATCCCAGGAGCGACGGATCGTTTCTTCCAGTGAAAGTCTGTGAAAAGAGAAGGGTAGTGCACGAGAGCTGCTGATTTCGTTGCTCAACGTGAGGGTGTGCTATGAGTTGATTCTAACTACTTTACAATAGACAAACGCCTCATCGTCTTGGAATGGATCCTGATGCCACTCGTCCATTTCCTCTCTCGCCTCTTTCAAAAAAGGATATAACTCTCCATGGCTGTTCAAGATGAGTACTGTCAGGTCTACTCTCAAATCGGGTGAACAACTCTGGGAGAGAAGTTACCAGCCCATTTTAGCAGTGTCTTTACCATTAAAGTACCCTCTGCTTTGCGCGTGTAAACCCCTCATGATCCAGTCACCGTCCGTGGCTCAATGCACCAGCAGGAAGGTGCAAGTACTCATATCCGTAGAGACTCCGATTTCTTGATGCACTTCATGCTTCCTAAAACGTATGCTAGACACCTGCAAGTAGTTCTGCCTAGCGAATAAACTATGTAGGCCCCTCTATACCTCTTATTGAGCCTAGTGAATGGGTTTCAAGGAGAAAACCCATTGACCCGAAACTCGCTCAAGCAAGGAGCCGTATACGCTAAATGAAGCGTTTGGTCATCTTTGGTGTGTCATGGGATGGTATGCCTGGTGGACGCAGAATTTCGACATCTGTGAACGTTCTATTCGCACCGCTCTCACAAAGCCGCCAGCTCTCCCAACCAAAACGCCCTACGATTACTGAAGGAAATATTCTGCCCGACGTTGGTGTTATCACATCTAGTGGAGGAATTCAGGTTTCGTCTCACTTGTTTGAGGCGCTATCTAAAATTGAAGCGCTAAAGTTTCGTTTTGTTCGGCGCGCTGTTCGACAGCCTCATTATCAACTGCGAGGAAGATAGTTCAGTAGGCACGACCATACTGGTTTCCTCTGGTCACCTAATGATGGCAGTTCCTACGAAAAGAAAAAAGAGGAGCTTCATTCATACTGGGGATGTAGAGATTCCGTTAAAGGGTAGTTAAAGGCAGCGTCCGCGATCAACCAAGGTGAAAAAACCTTGCACTGTACAAGATCGCGGAGTCCGCAACCGCAGAGGATATCCCACTCCTGCGACTCGAAATCGATTGATAGACGAAGGCGGAGTCAACAATGCTAAGCTGACGCCGCCTGTCCTGTTAATCCCGCCCCGACTGGTTAACAGTTATCAATATTCGCTGGCAACGATAATCGCTAAATTCCTAGCGTTTGCTTCGTACACTGATAGAGAGATTAAGTCATAGACAGATCGATTATCAATGCCAGCATAGATTATTCAGATTAAAGATAACCTAGGTAGTGCCTCATGAGAATTAGCCGCAACGAGGAGGCGACGTGTTTTGGAGAACTCACACATAACCTGCGAAACTCGTCCAGATGCCTTGAAGCGAATAGGGTATTATTCCTTGTTCTTGCACCCCTTCTTTCCTACTTTTTTTGATTAATGCTTCATTTGTCACCTGTTCTACACCAACATCTGGCCTCTTAACCTGCCAAAGTCCACGGCCGTCCTGCGGGCGCTGTCTTTTAATTTCCACTACCTTTATGAAGCTCGCTTACAAGTGTGCTAGCATAGGTGGTCGTGTTGCAACACGCGATTAAGACTCACCCCTTCTTGTGAGTTGAGTGCAAATAAATAGGCGCCACCACTTTTTATATGAACAGCAGGTTCCACTACAGTGCGACTGAATACCACATGCGGAAGTTGAGAGAACCAGTGACTAAAATAAGAACCGATGAGACCTCATAGCATTTATAATTTCTCTTATTACTGTGAAAACTATTAGGTGGAGTATTGAGAGAATCGCTCGGCCCTTCTCCGGAGCTTGTCAGTCAAGTTAAAGAAGGACGTCATTGCAAAGCTCAACATGGGGTTTCTTTGCATAATCACGACACGCTCAAATTATGCAGAAGTGCTCAGCAAAGGGTTCCTTAGTGTACCAGCTCACAAAGCGAGCCACAGATCAAGGCTCGAGTTCGAGCAGCGGCGTTGCTTCACCATCCACGACGCACCTTATCTCAGGAAGGATCACTTGCATGCGAGTAAGTTATCTCTGGCTGATGCGCAGTCGTTTGTGTTCAGAGGTCAGAGAGTCGCTATTTACAATCATACAAGGTGAAGATCTAAACGAAGAGAGCATCCAATTGTTAGGAAGTAATTTGAATAGCCTTCCCTCGAGTCGTAAGGCAAATAAGAGAATTGGCTCTGAAAACAGCATATGCGGACTACAGAGGACTCGTGAAGAATTTGCACTTGGTAACGACGTTAGCTGGCAGGACCCAAAAAAATGAAACTATTACTGCGGTTTTCTTTCGTGCAATTCTTTCACGATGATGCCGGCGGTCACTAGCTTCGACACCGTGGCCAGATAACCTTTTACTGTGGGCTGATGGAGGTTAATTTTGAGAATTTTATGCTGATAAGCTTCCTCGCTCAGCATCCATATTATTTTTCCAGCAAGCTTACATATGTACAAATCATTACGCTACTAGAGCCGTCTCCCACAAGACTTCTACACTAAAGGCAAGTCACTGGTATTTTATGTAATGTACCTTTTTTTCAAAATGTTAACACCGCCTTGCCAAGGATGGGGGGGGTTAGAGGATGTATTTATCACCAGCTCAGCAATGACTGGCCGTGAGGAAAAGCGCGCCTGTCAGGGTACAGCATCGTTGTGCGAAACCCATAGGGGGGTCGTACTTGGCCGCTGGGGAGGGGGTCGTAATCTCAAGGGTCACTCAGAGCCGAGCAATGCTTCGACATTTCAGTTGATAGTGGGAGTGGAGCTATGGAAGTCAAGATGTTTAAAAAAAATGAAGTTTATTATGAGTGTATTCTTTACAGCTTTAAATGCTACGTTTAACAGCCCTCTTTTCATGGGAAATCCCCAAGAATGGCGTCGCTTGGCGCCGGGGACGTGGGGAGTATCGCAAAAGTAGGCTCGCTAGGCATCAAACAGTACAAAGGTGTCATTGCTAAGGGTAATGGAACGGACGGAAAGCTTCAGAAGACCCGGATGTAAATAGGAATACAAAATAATAAAAGATTTATTAGCAATATAGCAAGAATAAATAAATAAATAAATAAAAATAAATAAATAAATAAGTGTCAGTTTATAGCATGAACTCGTAAGTACGTAGATGACTAAATAATACGTCTCAAACAGATTCGTGCGTGTTGTCCTTTACAAACCCTAAACAAACATCTGCTTGCATGGATAAAAGCACCTGAAATTAGAATTTACACCTTTCCACCACCTCTCCGTAGGAGCCTAATGCACGGCGCACGGACCAAACCGATTAGTGATAGCCGAGCTCCTCTTCCACTCATTTGAAGGGAAATATGTATTTTGGAGGCACACTGAAAGGTGTATCCTACAATTGTGCATCATAAGATGTCAACTTTTTTGGTAGTGCCGTCCCAGGGAGGTTAGCGCTAAGGTAACCATCCTAAAAATATCTCCTGAACTAGTGGGTCTTCAGAAAAACCGTGAAGCTTGTTGGAAAGAGAAAGGATGGAGGGGTTTCAGGACGTTTTTAATCCTGATGAAATTGCGTTTGAACGAAGCAATCCTCGCGTGAAGCATGGAAACCAGCTCGCGATTTACCCCTAGCCTATCCAAAACCCATCCGGAATATTTCACCAACGGGGGATTGTTCAGTTTGCAACTAGGTAGAATACACAACAGTAGAAACTTTGCCGTTGCATGCTCGCCCTCACCATTCCTCAAAGCTCCGCACCTAAAAAAGATATAACCCCCGAACAGACCCCAGGACGTTGGCAAGTCCAACAACCGCGCTCCAATGACGTTTTTCCAAAGAAAGCGGTCGCAGCCTTGCGCCCTGCAGCCTGATCGATAATAGCCAAGTATGGAACGATTTACTGCCGGCCTGGTTATCCTTTTTTCATTTAGCTCTGCATTTTTTGTATTTTCCATGTTTCGCTTTGTTGTGTCGTGCATGTTTTCATTATTTCCCCGTCACCATTCATTGAATGCACATCTGGGCCCTGACACGCTCACCTTGGGGCTATTTTTTTCACCAATTCAGCCTATCAATGATCACCATTAGCCGCTATTCAATTGTGTTTCTTGTTACAAGTTGCATGTCATACATAGTTATCGAACGAGGAGTTTTATTTTGAATCCTAAGACAAAATTGTAGGTAATGCGAGGCTGTTGTTCAGCCTCATATTGCATGAGGCTGAAACAGCCTTTTATTTCCTGTATTTTAGAGCAGAGTGCGCCTTTTCGAGAATCCAGATTCCATTTCAGGGAAGTCATTCTCGTGGTGGAAACATGCAATCTGGTCTGCACTGAGAGTCAGGAGGGCGGGGGCGGGGTCGTGTCTGGACCCTCTTCGAGGGGGGGGGGTCGTTAGCCACTACCGCGCCACTTCGTTGACACATCCCATGTCTTAGTACCCCTGCGTCGCCTTGCCCGACAGAATCGGCTCGACCCGTTGCCCTACTGAACCAGAGAGCGCTCTAGGTTTCACTTTTCAACATGCCTGATAGTTGATTATTTCTCTGCGTTTTAACGCTCTCCACTTCGAATGAGCGTGAGGTGGTAAGGAGGAATAGTTGGCACCAACAAGTGAGAACTGGTACGAACACGCCTTTCTGCCTTGAGCACGTACGTACGTACAAGCAGGGCTCGCCACGGGCATTACTGAACGTGACGTTTTTTCTTTCCTTTTTCTTTCACCGCTTGATCACGTATTAGCTCATTATTAGAATCTGAGCCGAACAACTCCTCATTTCCAAACGCGGAGGTGCCTTTAGTATCGACACCAGCCAAGCTTAACACTGCGCTAAGACAACAGCACATCCTATCATTTATAGGCGATCGAGTGCACCAGTGCCTTTTTACCCACAATTATTTCATTTTTCATTCATATAGCAGACAATGCCCTGATCTCCCCACTAAGACGAAAGTAAGAACTGACAAGAGGTTGCGGTGGGGGAAGTTAAGTGGAGAAGGATGCGCTCAAGCAAGCGAGTGTAGTGGAAACTTAGTCACCGAATTCTCAGGGACGTATTTTTAAGCACACTTCGATTAGAGGCAGCGAATGTCATCTACTTATCGTTTGCTAAATAAAGCCGAAGAAAGAAAGCAATTGCAAGAGTGGCAGAAATCAAGGACTTCAAAAGACCTAGCTGTCGTCAACGTCAGCAGGACTAAGCTCTTGAGCTCCAAGGGTGGCAAGGAACGGATTCAGGACAGACATGGAGATCCCATCGGACGGTGGAGAACTTCACTGGAAGAGAATGTGGAACATGATCGGTACTACCAATTGGACAGGGCAGTAGAGGCTTCAAATAATACGGAGGCGCTGTTTGTTTCTGACGAGCGGGGGGGAATTTTGTACTAACCATTGCTTCCTTAGTCCGGTTTACAAATCTCACTCTGGTAATACTTGTGAACGCTTGTGAAGCTAGAGTAAGAGCCACCATCCTGAAACGTGTCAACTCGAGAAAAGGCTACCTAGATGGGTGGCACACGTCTATGGAAAGCAGAATACCGCCCCCCCCCACCCGTCGACAAACTGCGCGCCCAAATGCGGCTGTGATGAAGTGAGAGGGGATTTACAGGTATCCTGTCTGCAACCGGCGATGCCTTCAAGACCTGAAAAAGGTAAGATGTTGAGCAGCAGTGTGAGGTGGTGGATGCTCATATGTTAGCCGGATGCTGGCCCATATGTAAGAACCATGAAAAACAACCCAACCCATCTGAAATGAGGATGCTGAGATGGGCTTGCGGCTGGGCACGACTGGATAGAGTCAGGAACGAAGGCATCAGAGTGTTCACATAGACAGCTCTAATCCTGCTGAAGGCATGAAAGCAAAACTAACGGTGAATAGGCCACGTCCGTAAAAGGCCTTCGAAGATCACTCGATAAGGAAGGACTGACACTTGGAAAGCACAAAAGGCACCGCACCGCGAGGAGCTCCCAAAGAAAAGGGGAAGGGACGTTATCAGAAATGCCTCACTAAACCTGAGGCACGGTGGAGGACCTGGATTAGGTAGTGGAAGATGGCGACTGTTGACAAGACACAGGCAGATCCTGCATGGGCGCCGAATTAACGCTAAGAGAGAGAAGATGACCTTCTTGACTAATCCACCAAACTAATCGACAGCGTACTCTAAGTGAAACAAGCGTAGCTTCTGCTCATTCGTTCAATGTTCTGGCGACTTGGAGATTGACAGATGAAGTCAACATCGAAACCACGACAAATCCAAGCAGCAGAAAACGTACAGGTAGTTGGTATAGAATAGCTACCTCCCTCGTGCCAGAGAGTGTAGAACATCTCGTAATATTTTCCTACAGAACTTGTGATGGCTAGAAGAACAAGTTAGCTCAAGCTATCAAAAGCTCAAATTTCGAGAAACATTTGAGGTCAACATCCTGATATTTTTTCACTACTGGCACCTTGATCTGAATCCATCATATTTGGTTCATTCCGTATTCAGTGTTGGCTTACTGGCATTGTCTTCACACGTGGGTCCGACTGCCGGACCCACGTCTGCATAGTCCAATATCCGACATTCCCTATATGTTGCAATGAAACGAGGGAACCATAATCACTAAACGTACCCTCATGATGGTATCCATAACGACCCTAACGTCTAGTTTCTCAGGACTTCCACTTCTAGGGCACATTGATTTTCCCGTCACAGTATCAATCACATCTTACATTTCGTATGATCTTTGGGGTATGTTTCCACAAGGATACGAAATAAATTTATGTTATCATTGCCTGCAACTTCGATACGTATTTTTAATACTCTTTTTGTGAATTGAGGCCACTCTTGAAATGTGTGAATACAAATGAATAAATAAAATTGTCAGCGCGTGAAATGTCAAAGCGTTGCTTTATTTAGTTTAGTGGAAAAAGCCGAAGAGCGATTGTGAGTTTTGTTGCACACTTTTGAGCGGTTCTGTAATGCATGTACAGTCATCATCCAGGCACTTGATTAGGCGGCCAAGGGCGACGCGACAGCGGCGCGTCACGACCGCGGCGATCAGATGTTTCCAGCATAATTTGGCCAATTTCTCCCTAACTTACACTGATGATTGAGATTCCTCTGATTTTTGCGTACAATTAAACAGTTCAGCAGAAGATTGAACAAGTACTTGAAAAGAAAAATCGTAAAAACACTCTATTACAAAAACGACTCCACGTCCTAATATACTTCATAAAGACATTAAAACAACTCAACCTGAAAAAAGAAAACACTGTGTAAATTAGGGAGAAAATGGCTGAAAAAGACTGGAAACAGCTGGTCGCCGCGCTTGTGACACGCCGCAGCCGCGCCGCGATCCTTGGCGGCCTAATCAAGTGCTCGGATGACGACTGAACGAGAATTCTGTAGCCTTGGCGCATAAAAACAGCCCCCACTTTCATTGCCACATAATTGTGCACTCGCATTATTGATAACTTTTGAGCAAGTACTGATAGCCTCACTTTCAGAAAAGAAAGCATCAGGAATGGTTTATTTTTGCAGTAAGTACGTTTGGAGAAAGGCAACATGCAGACTAATGAAGACCAAGTGGGATGTGTTTCGAGCATGCAAGTTTGTATAGTGCGTTTCGTTCGGTAAAAATGTCATTTACAGAATTTGCGGCCGGAGAAATGTCAAGATAGTGCATCGCAACCATTGGATGAGGTTACGCCTTGCTCTAGTCAGTTAATCGACAACGTTAGCACAATGTCTGGATCAGATGGCGATCACAATGATGACAGCATGTCTACTTCGTCAGATGTTAGCGGTGAGCTACTTCGCACCATAATTAGTCATGAGAAAACAGTATGAAATCCTATATCGTACTGGCGATTAAGGCGGAGGTGGTGTAGTGACCAATGGCGCGCTTACCACTCGCGCGGTCCTGGGTTCAAATCCCGGGTCGACTCCCGCCCAGGCCAACCAAGCCTTCTACCCTCCGGGGACGGTAAATTGGTACCAGATTCGTCTGGGAGGATAAACACTGACTTGTACATCGGCTGGCCACCCGCAAGTCATTGTATAGGCCACATCGCATTCAGTAAGCCACTACGATTCTGAATGGAAGTAGAATGCGTGCCGCATCCATTCAGAATTATGGATATTGAAGCACTAACTTTTCATGTCCTATCAGCCCGTTAAAGGGACTGATCAGCGGCAATGACTTATCCTTTTATCTTTTATCGTAGTAGCATGGCCAAACCAATCTATCAATTTATTAATTTATCTAGGTTATTCCATACCAGGGGTCATCTATTCAGCAATTAAATATGGATTCTTCAGAACCTGTTTAGTAGGTTCGAAACACTTTTTGGTGTTGAAAAAAGTTGCCTTTGAATGAGGCGGCAGGTAATAAATCATCAGATAGCGACCACCATTACGTTAGGTTGGCTTCAACACGTCGTTTTTCCTTTTTGATCAAATTATTGAAGCACTAACTTTTCATGTCCTGTCAGCCCGTTAAGGAGACTCGTTCCTTCCGTGCTCGATCGCACTGTACACCACCGCAATCTCCGTCCCTCACAACCACGCCCACTTTTCTGCGTATCTTGACCTTTCAGACTTCATTGTGTAACTTCAACCTTTATAGCTTTTTTTGCGATTTTCCTTTTTCACATATGAACAAAGAGCAAACAGAGGCAGACACCTACGTCGACTATAATGATCCCCTTCAACGACTTCATTGTGAATTTCGAGATTCTGTAACTTCTTTTCAACGCCGATGTTTTCACATTCAACCATTCGCAACTAGGATGTGAAGGTGCCTCTTTAAAATTTTTTTCGCGAAATTGAGTTTTTATGATCCTTTCACTTTTTCAAGCCATACCAAGAAACCCTCTCTGCTTGCGCTCCGCCCACTTTTGTAAGACGCCTTGACTTGGCAGTATAGTTCGTAGCTAAATAAACCAGACCAGATTTTAGCACCAAACTACGGACAGACTATGGCATCAAATGGTCCCGGCACAGATAACTGATTGACGCCAAATCACCAATTTGTATGTCAGGGCGCAAAAAGACCTGACATACAAATTTATTCCAATTTTCTTCATGTGAAAACATACCTGTTCCGGTAACCCGCCCAACTGGGCCATAATGTGAGCCGGCGACAATATGAATGCTTGTTGTCGTGTTTACAGGTTTAGAGTAATCCGTGCAGTATATCTAGAAACAGCATTTCCTAAAGAATATCGGCACACGATAGTTTGGTACCGCGGTCTAAAAACTGTCTAGCAGCGCGCTTAGGTAGTGTGCCAATGGGGAAAAGAACTGACAACGGTGCAGCAACCCGCGTGGAAAAGCTTTCGATCTCAATGACTTCGAAAAGCGATTTTGGACGAGTTCACGTAGGCATCCGTTCCAATAACCGCCACGGTAGATGCGACTGCACCCATATATCCATGCGGCGCCACCAGCCGCTTCGTGTGAATCCCCTTCGCTTCATATTGTACTTCGCGAGTAAAGCAATATTAACATTAGGTACGATCGTCCATTTGTGGGCGGGCGGCCGCGCGGTGGGCGTTTCGCGCGGTCGTAGCCTTGAAGGGCCTATAAAAATACCTTCCCATAAAAAAAGGAAAAGGTACAAGGTACACGTAAGCGCTGCTCAAGGGCGGACTTACCATCCTTTTTCGGGCATATAACCTAACTTCGTCTGGCGATTAACTGCGCCAATTCCCTAAAAAGTTTTGGAAATGGCAAAGTACTTGAAAGATTAAAGCTCTTCAGAAGCAAATAATCTAGAAGAAGCATTTGCCTTGTGACTCAGGCAAGTAATCATTCTTCACAGCTGTTACAAAACAATCTCTGGTCAAGTACATTCCATCTTTTCAAGCATAGCTGATTACAAAACAAAAAGAAACATTCAAAGAAATCAAACGGCAACAAGCTAGAAATGTTCTGCTAGAATCGAAGTTATGACCATCGTGGCTAATGATGTGAGAACGTGTGACCGATGCTCGGCTTTTACTATAATGAAACTTGCTTACATGACCAATAGTACACGCCCGAAACAGGCGATACCTTCTTTCTGTCACCGTAACTAATGAGGCGGCTGTCCAATTAAATTTAGAATGGAAGTTCATTTAAGGACAAAAAAATCAGATAGAGCCGTGAAATTCCGCTTGATCTATGCATGTCCCTCATTCTTATCAATGCGCATTTGTCCCCGATCTCTGAGTCGCTGGAAACCTTAGTACTGAGCAAACTGTGTACCACTTTCTGTTGGGATATTGAGGCTTCTTCTGAACTCGGAAAAGTCAGTAAATGCAATGTGGAGCTCAAACTTTTGAACTGCGAAGCAATCGCAAACATACTAGTAAGAGGGAGTATATCGGGTGAATCGAGTTCTAGATAACTTTTTGTGAACCTTCATCGATTAGATGCTCACCCTACCTTCTGCTTTTTCGGGACTGACTTTACCAAAATTCAGACATTCTCCAGGAAAGTCCTCTTGAGAGGCTACCCACGTTCTGATCTCTTACTCTAGCATGAATTGATAGCAATTTCAAACGAGGGACTTCTTTTTATTGTATACGTGAAAGTCTTGTTCCGCTGATATCTGTCTATACCGGTAGCACCCATCTGCTTCTAATATCCATCACTCAGGCACCCTTGGCTCTGATCCCTTGGAAAGGGACCGGCTCGAGGCCCATAGGCCGGTAATGACAAACTATATAGCTAAGAGCTCAATATAGCAGCTCTTTGTGCTTTTTTATTTTCTTATGAAGCAGTGTTACAACACACTAGAACGATCCTGTTGGTTGAAGATGGAATCATGAAGCATGTATCGGCCATATTTCGTTAGTAGAGCGTTCCTCAAAATGAGAAGGTTGCTGACTTCCGAGCTACTCAGTATTCCTCCCCAACCACTCCAGGGGAGCAGTCTATGATGGAGTGTTTTTCTTTGAATCACTCTCTGTCCTCACCAATTATATCAACGGCAACTTTTTGGAACCATCGCTCATTTTGTAGCAAGTGACACTTGAATCTCAAGTAGCTCTTAAACTCAACTGGACCAACCTAATATTTTGGAATAATTTTCAGTTTTATGGGGAACCTCTCTTTGTTTTCCTTCCTAAGCAAAACGGTTATCCAACCGTCTCTGGTAGAACTTTCTTTATGTCATTCTCCTAAGAATAAGAACAACTAAAGAAAAAGACAGTCAAGGAATATAAAAAACAAAATTACTTCCACTGTTGCAGTTGCATTTGTCTTTATCTAAATTTTTCTTTCTGAGATTGTCATTTGATAAGAGGGTCGATAGCACAAGGGTGAAGCTTTATGAGAGCAAGTATACGAGGTAGTGTCACAATTTACTGGGTCAGTACAATATGCAAACATAACAAGGAAAAAATGTGTAAGTGAAAGAAGGATTTGCGTCGAAGCCGTGCCGCAGGCGTACCTGACGGTTGCTGACTGTTCTATGAGCCTGAACCTCCGCGGGACTACTGACATTCGTGGGGTGAAAAAACGAACGAGTGAGAGACCGAACGAAGACTGCCCATTTGGACCTAGATGTCAGTCAGCGATAATTCCTGGTATGCAATCAAAACGGCATTAACAGCACCTGAGAGAGTCATCGCAATTAGAGACGGCTATTTCGCTAAAGGTTTTCTTTCTGCTAGGAATTCGTTCTAGATTCTTTTATACCCGGATTTTATGGTCAAATCGCCCGGCTGACGCCGAGCTCTTTTCCTTTTCTTTAGCTAGCCTGGTTTCGCGCTCTACCGAGCTTTTTCTTTTCTTTTAGCTAGATGGTTTTTAGCCAAGTTGCATCATCAATTCCATTCCCAAATTTGCATAGCTTCTTCTCAGACTCCTGCCTTACAAATAACGAGCGCTCACTCGGGAGGCCATTCTGCTTTTTAACGATTTGGCTGCGTCACCTAAAGCTGTCAGTATATTACGCGCTTATTTAGAAGCTGAACATTACAGCAAACACCTTAATCAACTATAACAACTTTTGCTCATATGCATCAATACATGCAAGGCTCGTTTCAAGCGCTTCAACCCTAGTGAGGAGCTGCAATACAATCCTGCAGGGTGCGCCTTGTACATTCCACGTAAAAATTTCTTATTACTGCGATGTGAGCCTACCAATGACCATAAACACTGACTGGATGTCTTATATTGCAGTAGAAGTTGTGGTCATGGGTCATTTTTGAGGTACTATCAAAAATCGTATTTTTTACCCAGAAGAAGCCAATCTGTGGGCATTTAGTTTAGAGCGATCAGAAAGAGCTAAGTCAGGGCTACGCGTAGACTGTGGTGGAATTCCCCAGCTAAGCTTTGGGATCTCGAGTAGTGTCGTTTTCCAAATGTCGTGGCCTGAGCTTTGGCTGGAGTAGGCAAATATTGCTCGGTTATGGGACCAAATGGTAGAGATTTTCAACCCCTTTTGCAGTTGATTACAGTAGGGTTCCCTGGTTACCACAGCGTTGGAAGGAAGAAATTCCGTTTTGGGAAGGGAAGAGAGGCACCCCACCACATACACAGTCTCAACCGCCCTACTGGATGAGTGTAGTGATTGCGCGATCAGTTCTGCGCCTTTCTTATGAGATCTAGCAGTAGGATTTGCACGCGCGAACGGTGCTGCCTTTTCTGGGGATCTAGAAAGTGAAGGAACACAGTAGGTCTAAATCCAAGGCAGGTGGCCTCCTTGGACGAAGTTTTTCTCCTAGATAGAAGTCACCAATACGGAAGCAATGGGGCCATTTTAACGCCGTACTGTGGAAGGTAACATCAAGGCCTAAATCAATGAATGCCGCTTGTGGCTCCAGCCACGTGGTTGTGGACTTGGTCGCGCGAGGATTCGAATATTTCGAGGGTCTCGAAATATGATGAATTCCTATTACTGTCTTGGATATGAGAACAGCGACTGCTAGGGACGGTAAAGAAGCTGTGGGATGCTCACCTAACGCACTCCCAATAGACCACATAACTCTATTTCGAAATGGCTACGGAAAGATCTGATACGAGATTCAAAAAATGTCCACGAACTTCCGGGACAACCTAATAGTTTAGTGACTGGGAAGCTACCACAGGGCTGTCTTTTATAGGCCCTCATGTTGATATTGCAGCACCGACTACTTTTGTAACAGTCGTTTTTGCTATTACTCTCCTGTCGCACTCAGCAAGTTCTTATTCCAGGCCGACCACACTACGATACAGACAGACAGACCAGACAAAACAGGCATTACAAACCGGTACACAAATTAAAGGGTTATAGAATAAAGTGATTTAGTCGAAGAGCCATTACGTTCAGAACACAGGGGAGGGGTTGTTGGCCACTGCTCGTATCTTCGCTGGGCGGTCATTGAGAAATCCCCGAGCACATGTTTTCTATAGGCCACTTGTTAGCTCCTCCTTGTGGTCTTTTCCATGCGGGCGGCGTGATGTTGACCGTATACGAGTAGATTGTTCCAGTTCTGGTAGACTTCTGGACTGGCTTCAAAGATATCTGTTTTTTGCTGCTGGATCGGAAAGGCCGTTCTTGTACGCTGTCTTCGCATATAGTTGACAGCTAATCTCTCCAGAATCACAGTCAAAGTAATCGGCGCATCTTCGATGTGCACTGATGCTCTGACTTAATCTCATGAATTGAGAATGGCAGGCTACAGAATTCTTTTTCAGAAATTTGGGTGAGCTGTTGATACCAGGGAAAAAGGCACTGGACGGATCGCAAGGAATGTTCGTAGGCATTTTTGGCTGAGTTATTGGGTTGGAAACTAAGGAACTAGGACCTGAATAAATGCCTACTCTTCAGTGCTCTTCAGTGAGTTCTTCCAGTGGGAAATTCTACTGGATTATAATAAGGGTTTACATTTCTTTTCAGTTTTCAAAAGCGAACGTGAAAATTTATTACTCGTAACTCCCTTGATCGGGTAGGCGTGCCTCTGTCCAATACAGAACAAGATGACAGTTGTCCCAGACTGGAATATTCCACGAGTAACCAGTTCCGTGCCATGTTCAAATGCCACGCCTACTCTGGCTCAGGGATAAGGAGTGTACTATCAGTCTAGAGCAGTGAGAAGGTGTTCAGAGTGATTTGTAGTGGAAATTTGGGCTATTAGGATCATCAGCTCTGGAGTTACGCTTAAACATAGAGTGTGACTGTATGTGTTTGTCCATTTTCACAGATTCACTATAAGCAGTAATCGAGCTGTGACCACCACACAGACGAACGAGTTCTACGTGGGCTTCTCCATAGGGCCGATCTTTTTCGAATAGTGCCAAATCAATTGACCCTAGCGGATGAGAAGGGGTAGCGTCTTTCTCCATGAAAAGCTGTTGCAATTAGCCAAAACCATTTCCTTACAACTAGAATGTTACTTGCTTTGTAATGAATGTTAACGATACCTGCGGACTGTGGGAAAAGGACTAACAGAACTTATTCAAAGCTATGCACAAAACTGACAAAAATCTAAATTTGTAGCAACTTTTTGCCTTATATGGGCTCACTTGTTGGCGTAATTTTTTAGCTTCCACAATCCAGGGTGTTCGGACTGTGCAACAACTATGGATATGTGATTATGCTAAGTGCGGCCTCGGATATTATGGATTTTCAAGAAGGAGTCAACAAAACGCAGTCGGGCCAGTGTGAAGTGCGTGACCATTCTTTGTTATTTTTTTATACAGTGCACAAATAATTATACCAACGTACAATCAAATATTCTAATAATTGTAATCTCCATATTGTTGAACTTTCCGAACACTGGACGGAGGCCTCTCATATCTGCCCTTCCATTTCGACGAGATGGCCGCCTTCGAAGGTCCTTTGAGGAGCATGTTCGCTGATTGCCGATGTGTCAGGCGCAATGAGGATTTTTTGTACACCGCGACCCTGCTTCCACAGTGCGTACACAACTCCAAGCGCCTTAAATACTTTTGGTTTCTCACCACTTCCACCTGAAGCTGTTCCCTTCCGTTTGCTACGGGAGCACTTCGTGGAAGGGTCAGTATGTACTAATGAGCTGCCTTTTACAGCAGAGGAGGTTGTTACGAAAAAAAATTCCTCAGTTGCATAGATACTTCAGGACCCACTAACTTCCTGCTTTCCCTGAATCGCCTGTCGCGATATCGAGGCGTTTTACGCTTCAACAGACAAAACGACAAGCGTACCCACCGACATAAACACCTACATACCAAACCGACACACCAAGTTACTGCTTTAAAGTCAGGGCAGGGTA
>MU914591.1:3046-21819 GCA_036418165.1 Cooperia oncophora
CTTCTTCTAACGGTAATTGTCTTCTTTCATAGGAATACGGACAGTTCGTGCGCTGTCCCACTGCTCCAGGAACGTCTAAAAACCTGGATGGCCTCATCCGGGTTTCGTCACGAGCGATCTCGTGACTCCGCCCCTTTACTGGGTAAAGGGTATCATCGATCGATAATTCAAAATAACACTTTTTGATAGAGTGATGATTGATTTTATATGTCGAACAGCGATCCGTCCTCGTATAGAATGAAAACAATTTCGCAATCGGGATCAACACGAGGCACCACTGCAAGACATCAAACATCAATAGCAACTCTGAAACTAAATAATTAAAGTCGAAAACGATATATAAAACCAATCATCACAGTGTTCTGTATCAAAAACTACATTAAAATGTGATAAAGTAGAAAAGAGGAGCTCACTATCAGATAAATATGAGAAACAAAGAGAAAGGGTTCAGAACGAAAAAAATAAGGAATCTGGAGTTTGGTACAGCTGTATCACTACGTCGCGCTACGTAGCGCTACAATCTGCCTAACAAATCAATCTTGGGCAGCGTTCAGACTTGTGGCGATGCGCCGCAATGCAGCTGCAGCGCTGCAATTGTCGCGCTTCGATTGCACAGCGCGCTGCACTTTAACGTTGAATTTTAAGGTGCTCAACTATTACTACCCCAATTTTCCGGAAACAGGCCGGATCTTGATCGACTTTTTTCGACGGGCAGATTTGGCTGAAAGTTGGGTTCTAGGGGTAATTGGACCTCCTGAACACGAATATCACATTGCACTTGGCCTGAAACTGCCTGGCGCCTGCGGCACAATAGCGCCGGGCAATTTGGCCGGGCGCCAAGGTACCCTAGAACACCAAATCCGCTGAAAACTTGTATACATAGGTTCTTTGACATCTTGATTACGAAATATCACATTCATTTTGGCGCTGGCGCTGATGGAAGACGCTGCAATCATCTGCGCTCTTCTAAGGCTGAGTCTGACATCTTGGTGACGTAAACGAAATCACTTTCTCTTCATAAGCTCAGCATAGAAAAGCGTCAAATGGCGCTGGTGTCGAGAAAATGCCATATTTGTGGTCAGGGCCCTAAGCAACCCCATTATGGCCAGAAGTCAGTTTAGCGCCGCCATCTTCCTCACCAAATTCGGTGTAATTTTGCATAGTAAGGGTTATTTGATGTCGTGATCACGAATACTAAATTAGTTTTCAGCCCCGACGCCATAAGGCGATTTGGCGCCACACCCATGTCTATCAAGATCTATAAAAGCCTGTTTTTTTGGTGCTCTGATCACGATATGACATTTATTTTTCGACGCCAGCGCCATTTAGCGCTTTTCTAACTGAGCCTTGAAGAAAAAGTGATTTCGTTCACGTCAGGCTCAGCCTCAGCAGAGCGCAGATGATCGCAGCGTCTTCCATCAGCGCCAGATCCAGCCAAGATGTCAAAGAACTTATGAATTTAAAGTTTTCAGCGGATTTAGTATTGTAGGGTGCCTTGGAGCCGCGCCAAACTGTCCGGCGCTTGTGGCGCAGGCGCCAAGCAGTTTCGGGCCAAGGCAATGTGAACTTCGTGTTCAAGGAGGTCCAATTACCCATAGAACCCAGTTTTCAGCCAAAACCGCCTCGTCGAAAGAAGTCGATCAAGATCCGGACTGTTTCCGGGAAAATGGGGTAGTAATAGTTGAGCACCTTAAAATTCCATGTCAAAGTGCAGCGCGCAGTGCAAATGAGGCGTGACAATTGCAGCGCTGCAACTGCATCGCGGCATATCATGGCCAGTCTGAACGCTGCCTTTGACTACGTGTGGAAGTTGGAGTGCTCTGTGTTACTGCTAAGAATTTTGGAAGCTCTTCGTAGCATTTAGCAGCACAACGCCAACTAATGCAGTACAATAGATATTTGGCCTTCACTTCAACGCTAACTAATGCTCTACAAGAGATTTAGCCTTTGCTTGATTTATGCTGACATTTTGATGGTTCTCAATGAGAATCTGGATATCCGAGTAGCTCGCAAATCCAGTGTCGTGAACCAGGTGGACACCGTACATCGTCGTCCTCTTTTGCTCCTGGGGTCGCTTCTGTCGCGGTTGCCCGGGACACACACCTGTAAGGACATAATAAAATTGTGACAAGTTGGAAATTCGCTGCAGAGATTAAATGGTTGTGTAGTTTGTCGAAAAGCGATCGTCATACCTGAGATCAGACATATCCAGTCCGTAAATTTTCTAACATCAGTGTAGTAGTCTGTGGGCTCGAAAATTCTTTTCCTCGTTGGATGGTCTGCAAGTTAAGCAAAATTTTATCAATGTAAATATTAACCAGTTGCGCTCAAGTGCCTCAGCTGTTCGTTAACATTTCAAATTTCCGACTCTCATGTAAGTGTTTTTCTCCATGTCTGATGGGGATACTCTTTCGAATGCTGGGGATCGGAACGCTCAGTTGTTCTTTGTGGGTTCTGATCAAGATGTTTGTCTCACGGTAACACAGACGTGAGAATCTGGAACAGACAGAACAGGGAGATGGTCTGCTAAAACAGTACCGATCGAAGATACAGTCCATTTCTTCTTCTTTTAACGAAAACCCACGGGTGTAGTGATGCATCTCTGATGTCAGCGCACGCACGAGGGTGGCGTGAACTCACTTGCTCACGATTGAATCCTCCCACTATTGCGTTGTGTGTTTAGAACTAGTCCAGCCCTATGAAACTTCTGTTTGAGACAGTGAAATACTTGGGTGGTCCTCCGGTGTTGTAATACGGTATTCAAGACAGACTGCCAATGTGAAATATCTATCCCGTCTTAGGTGAGTAGCTTAGTTTGCAGTGATGGTTTGTCACTTTGGGGACCTTAGAACCAGTAATGCAGCGTTCAGAGTTCGCGACGCCAGCGCTTCGGTCGCGCGTTGGACGCGATCGATGCAGTCAAAAGCATGCGTATCGATCGCGTCCAACGCGCGACCCGTCGTGAAGTCTGAACGCTGCCTAAGAACGGTGCTCATGCCGTCGTTCCTTCAACTGGCCCAACCTAAAGGGGTCCCTCTACAAAAATGTTTATCTTGCACATGGCAATGATCACGATATTCGAATTCGAACATTGAGCGCATTTTCAAATGAAAGGAGCCATTTAAGAGACTGCAAAACTAGAACTACCGAGATGGAGATGTAGGTATTCTCCTTACGTGTAGCTCTCACAGAAGATAATCGTCGGCGCTGTTTCTCGGTTAGGCGACGGGAGAGCTATACAACCTACAGAACTAGTATTCTGGAGTTGTAGGAGAGCACCGACGGTAACTTAGGTCCTGATACTCATCCTAAAGTCGGCGTTCCCAAGAGGTAAAAACTGCCTTCTCTTACCTGCCCCTCTGATGGAAAATACTCACTCATGAGACACGTAGTACCGCTTGACAATACTCCGACAATAGTATTCTTTTGACCATCTTTTTGAAATAGTGGACCTCCACTGTCGCCCTAAACCTCATGTTCATTCGTGCATTTTGATGTATGTACCGTAGACAGGGTACAGCATCGTTGTGTCAAACCCATGGGGGGGGTCGTACTTTTGCTCTGGGGAGGGCAGGGGTCGTATCTGGGGTTTGATAGTTGATTTTTTCTTGTGGAAAAGGGAGGGGGGTCTTACTCACGCCGACATTTCGCACATTCCCATGCTGTACCCTGACCGTAGATTTCGCTGCAGACGCTGGGGCGTGTCAGGAGTTGGTGTGGGGTGGCGCGACCCTGTTCTCCATCAACGCTTGAAGCGGGCAAGCAGCGAACAAATGGTGGAGAACAGGCTGGCACCGCGCCAATCTCAGCATCGTCACATGCCTCAGCGTCTGCAGCGAAAATGAATACTCTAACTACTCAATTAGAAGGACCTACTTGGCATGTTCCAACAGTATAAGGAGCCGTAGTACGAATCCTATTTTCCGCTGATGTTATCCCTTTTAGGCTGACGTTCACTACGTGAAATCCGTTGGGTAAGAAATCCAGGTTTTGTTCGGCTTGAAACATGATGGTGATTAGCAGTTAAGGAAATCAAAATTTCGTTAACATACGGCCTCTAAATCCAATTCCAGCTTGCTGAAGCGTAGTGGCGAGCTTCGTGAAACTTGTTTGGTAAGCAAATCGGCGTTGCTAGCACTTCGGATACGGGAGTTTCCAATTCCATTATTGCTAGATCGTTGACATAAGAGCACTCATCAAAGTTGTCCGGTACATAAATCTGAATATTTTATGTGGCAGACAACAATGAAGTTCGCGACTGGAAGAAGTAGTTACCAGGGCCAGATTCCAGCTATGCGAGTCTGCTGTTGCATTTTTGCTACAGACGCATGTCAGTTGCTGGGTAGACCTAATGCGAGCCTTTCTTCAACAATTGTGTGGTCGCCAGCGGGAGTAATTTAAAGGCAGCTGGCACGATAATTTGGTACTCGGCTAAAATGCTAGCAGGGTGCTATATAGTGGGAAATGGCGAAAAACGGAGTGAAACGGTCAAAATCCTGCGAAGAAAAAGCCTTCGTTCTCAGTGACTATAAATCAACTTGGGACGAGTTCCCCGTGGGCATTTTGCCGATAACCGCTATCAAAGATACGGCTGCATACTGAATACTGCCCACTGATATCCATGCAGCACTGCCGCCGCTTCATACCAATCCCTTTGCTTCATAATTTGCTTAGCAAATGAATCAATACGAGCGTCAGGAACGGTCGTCCATTTGTGGGCGGGCGGGCGTGGTGGGCGTTTGGGTCGGTATGTTGTAGCTTGATAGGGCCCTTATAAGGGCCTCCCTTGGAAAAGGCGCTACGCAGCGCCTGCTCAGGGGCGCGGGAATTCCGTCCTGCCAGGCGTATTAATCCTACTCGTCTTTGGAATTTATCGTGCCAACTGCCTTTAAACCACAAGGGCCAGTAAGTCATCGTGAGATCACTGGAGCGCTACAAGGTCATCGGTGATGCAGGTCTCCATTGATCCCAGAGTCGGCTAAAATCACGCCTTTTCTCCTTAACTCGAAACCGCTGCGATACTGGTCCAGATGCTATTGCTAAATGTTTTCTTAGTTCCTCTCAATGATAGATTTACGCGCTGAAATGCGGACTTCTCATAAATCATTGATTTCATGTACCAAATGTCTCAATATGCAGTCTGATAAGACACGCCCATGTTTGTTTTGCGCCTACGTGCGGTAGAGTGCTTGTATAAACTCCTGTTTCTTTTCTCCTTCTGAAAGCTTGAAGAACTATTCGTGTCGCATTCCAAAAGCGACTGATCAATGGCGGATTCATCTTTTATGCTTTAGTGGGAGCTCACTGGAACTCCTTTGGCAGGGTACAGCATCGTGATGTGTGAAGTGGTGCTGTCAGTACGACCGCCCCCCCCCACCCCACCCGGAACGAGTCTCGGGTACGAACCCTTCCTTCCCCTGCGGCCATAACTGTTCGGAACTAACGAGAAGGATAGATACGTAACGATTTGCCTGCTAGCCAGCCGAGGAGGCTACTGACACCGCCCGCCGCCCGTGAGGAGGCTTATTGGATAGAGGTAACCACAAAATCATCAAATAAAAACAATAAGTAAAAACACTACCCCTAGGTGCTTTCACAAGGCATATCCGGGTACCTCAATTTCAAGTGAAAATAAAAACTATTACATGATTAACCCACACAATTTTGATATAGTTTTTTGCAACAGCAAAGGTATCACCAGAACGCACAGACTTTTCTCTCTCCAACGAGCTCTACAGTTTCTGAGGACCCGCTAGTTTACAAGATATTTCAAAAGGTTTCGCGCGAGGTTCTTAGCCCCAAAAGCTTGACGTCCGGTAACTCGTTCGCGAACTTCAGCATGCCCTGAAAAATATCTCCTTTGAACTGAGTCAAAGCATAATTTGGTTATAATCGATCGATTTTTTCCGAGTGTGCGCCGTGCATACGCTTCTACGCAAAGGCGATATAAAGGTTCGACTTCTAAGTTTAGGTGATCCTTGTCCATGCGAGCAAAGGTTTGTTTAGGGTTTGGAAAGGTCGATACGTACAAATCTGTTTCAGATTCATAATTTAGTCATCTACATACTCACGCGTCCATGCTAAGTATTGAAATTGCTAGTCAACCGATTTAATGTTCTGTAGTCTTCCTTACATTCGGGTCCTCTGCTGCTTCCCGTCCGCTCCATCAAACTTAGCGATGAATTTCTGTTCGGTGCTCCCTGACCCTGCGTTCATGACCCCCCCCCCTTCCACAGCGGCCAAGTACAACCTCCCCCCCCCCCCCATGGGTTTCACACAACGATGCTGTACCGTGTCCACTGGCTCATACGACGCTCCATTTTCACACCTTTTGAAGGAGGAATACCTCGACAGCTATACGCCCTCTTTTTGTGCGGGAAATGGGGAGAATCGTACCGGACATTCCTGCGAATTATGGGACATGAATTATACTATACTATCTGATAGAGGCAACCCCCTTCGCTATTAGGTTGTCGCATAAGTTCTTATACACGACTTTTTTGTAAATATCTCAAAAACGAACCAGCCTGGAGATTAGAGGTATGCACCATCACCATTCACTACTCGACGCCAGCGCTCAGGCAGCTTGTCGATTCCATCCTTCCAGAACGACGGAGGCTGGGACTTGAAGAAGTCGTCGAGCGCCTTTCTGACCTGATCCTTTGTTTCGAACTTTTTTCCGTCCAGATAGCGCTGCAGGTGGCTGAACAGCCAGTAGTCAGAAGGAGCGAGGTCAGGGCTGTAGGGAGGGTGGGCGACCATCAGCCATACTTCTCCAGCTCGGCCTGGGTCGCCTTTGCAGTGTGAGGTCGGGCGTTGTCATGGTGGAAGTAGATTTCCGCATTCCTTCCACGAGTACGGTCGACGTGATCTTTCAATTTCCGCAGCTGGGTCACGTATGTGGAAGCGTCAATCGTCTGTCCCTTCTCCAGCAGCTCCCAGTACTCCATGCCTCTTCTGGACCACCAACAGGACAGGAGAACCTTTTTGGGGTGAAGGTCGGCCTTTGGGGTGGCTTCTGGCTGTTCTCCTTTGTCGACCCACTGCCGCTTCCTCACAGGGTTATCGTAGAGGACCCACTTCTCATCTCCAGTGATCATCGAGTTGAGAAAGTGAAGCCTCTTTTGGAAAGTGAGGAGAGAAGTGCAGGTGGTCACCCTCCTCGAGAGGTCATAAGCGGACAGTTCATGTGGGACCCATCGACCAAGCTTTGCTACCTTGCCGAGCTTTTCTAGTCCACGTGCAACCGTCGAATGATCATAGCTAAGCATGGTCGCCATTTCTCTGGTGGTGAGGTACGGGTCCTCCTCCACGGTGGAACGTAGTACTTCCAAATCCAACTCCATCGGCCGACCCGACCTCGGAGCATCTTCGAGAGAAAAGTCTCCTTTCTTGAATTTGGCGAACCAATTCTTGCATGTCATGTAAGAGATGACGTCCTCACCGTATGTATCCACCAGCTTGGTATGGGCTTCCTTTGCATTCCAGCCGAAATCGTGGAGCAAAACCAAACAGTGGCGCAGGTACGTTTTGTCACAGTGCAAATTGTGCGACATTGTGTACTGCAAATGCAAGCTCGGTGAGTGATAGCTAGTGTAATGAAAGAGTATAATGTACACGTCACGCACACGTGATGACGTAATACCAACATCCATGCGAACGAAATAGGAGAGGATCAAACACGTGTATAAGAACTTATGCGACAACCTAATACACCACGGGAAACACGTCGTATACGCAGCCGGACGAAGCTTCTTTCAGGAAGACTGCTTCAGAACGTACACGAGGTACAGTCTCTACTCCAGGTCCTTATCTTGAATCTTGTGTTCTCTACGTTCTCGTTACACTCCCGCATTTCCGCTTTGTTTCCTTGCGCTCCGTCCCTAGCGGGAGAATAACTGACAGCCTAGCAGAGACAGCTGTACAAAGCGGGTCTTAGTCACTGTAATATTGACTATCTCAGACCATCTTGCCCCATAAACAAAATATTGGGGTAACGATAAGACAGGGAGTCTGAGGTGGTATAGTAACAAGTGGCGCGCTTCCCGAGTCCACTTTCGCCCAGGGCAACCGAGCCTTCGGTAAACTGGTACCAGGTTCGTCTGGCGAATAAAACGCTGCCTGGTAAATTTGGGTGGAACGTTATCACAAGAATGCTGAGTTGTGGGCAAAAGTCGTGCCCCAGGCGGGAGTCGAACCCGCACCTCACGCTTTCCGGGCGAGTGCGCTATCCGTTACGCCACCAGGGCCGCTTTTACCCTCTCAGCTTAACGGCTTTTATGCCGTAGCCTATCAGCACTCACACGTTTAACTTGGTGAGCCGGTCAGCCGTAATCGTTAGATATCGGCATAAGCCGTTAAGCTGAGAGGGTAAAAGCGGCCCTGGTGGCGTAACGGATAGCGCACTCGCCCGGAAAGCGTGAGGTGCGGGTTCGACTCCCGCCTGGGGCACGACTTTTGCCCACAACTCAGCATTCTTGTGATATCCTTTACCTCCATGACAAGACAATCGATAAGCTGTGGAACGTGGCCAGCGACATTGCTCTTGACGGAAGATTCGCTCTGCGCGGCCGTTTGAATATGAGTGCCAAGGTGAGCTCCGATATCGCCTGTACTGGTGCCTTCTCTTTGTTCAGATACATATCAAATATGCTGCTCCAAACGACAAATTGAACATTGGGAGTTTGCCGCGCATGGCTGCACCATACGCAACAACGCGACAAATTGCGATCAACGTTTCCCACAATAGGGACTCAAAGAGCTGATATCGCTAGGCAAGCACCAAATATGGTAGTTTCCAAAAAACAACAAGGCGGAGACGCGGGAGCGTGCTTATAGGAATACCTAACGAGGGTAGCAAGTCCCACCGGGCAATATGCGAACGGAATCGCAGCCACCGTCACATCCCAGTGAAACATGCCAGTACGCCTATCTCCTTTTCACAATTAAGACTGTACGCTCCATCAGCATGCACCAGAAGCAGTAAAGGTGTTGCGAATCGGTGTCCGCCCATGGGCCACACACAAGGGTCACCGAGGGGTCGGTGAGCTAAGTCCTACTCCCGGAGCAGTCCTACGTCCGACCTGGCCAGTATCGTACGTAACCTGTCGCACCTAATGACATCTAACTACTTAGAGGCTACTCTCCCCGTAATCCACTCTGTACATAACATTGAAGTAACAGCGGTTATACCATTATACCAGAATACAAAGAGGACTAATCTATTTATGTCTCTGAAGTATATAGGATCGTGTTAGTAACTCAACGATAAACAATGGAATAACTAGAGGATAAGATAACACGTTAGAAACATAACTCACGTCGGGCCACCGCTCGTAGCCTGCTAGTCGACCAAGGATTTGATAGATTCATAAAGGATAGCAGTTCTAAGGGCCGAGGCCCCACGTGTCCGTCGCCGAATATGGAATAGTCGTAAGACAACCGCTTCGTAGCTAGACAGATGATGAACTAACCCGGGAGGCCGTGATGGTGCCCTTTTATAGGCGCCGCACTTCGATCGTGCGATCACGGATAGATCATAGTTGGTCATGGCGACGGTTACACGTGAGCACCGGCGCACCCTGAGGGATTTCCCTCGGGAGCGATCCTCGCGATCCGCGACAAAAGGAGATCATAGCTTTTAGGAGATCCGACCGTTCAATGTCAAAAAATTGGAATGTGATGCAATCGCACTGGCAAGGGGCTGACTGCACAACACGTTGTGTACCCGACTGGGAAGCCAGTTTTTGCTAGAAAGTCCCTTGAGAAAGCTTCAGCATTTCCTTATAGAATACTACTCGTATCTCACTCTGCCTATACGGATATTACCCGCAATCAAGCGCTGTATTGATCGACCGCACTTTGTATCTATATCTGTAGGTCTGTGTATTGTATGGGCGTTATGGCGGACCGCAAGTATAAGCGTTTGCTAAGGAGTGCATGATCCGCAGGGTTGCTGTATCTGTTATTATTCGACCACTACAGCGCCGTATGAGCAGCCCAGTGATTGAAAGAGTTCCGTTTCTCATTATGAGCGCGCCTGGCGAAGCCAGGCCAGCTCGGCGAAGCCGAGCTAAAGAGAAGGAGGAGAGCTCGGCGTCAGCCGGGCGATCCGACTGGTTACTCATATCTCACTCTGCCTATCAGAAGGCGACGGACCATTATTCGGTAAAAAGTCAGCTTTGTCGGCGTGGATCATGCATGAGGGCTCTGCGGAATACTGATATATTCACCTCAAAGGGATGTGATTGACACGAAAATTTCTCACCTTAGCTATTTTCCTTTGGAAAATCTTCGGGCACAACACTGGATAATTCTTTGGATACTTGCAGATACTTCCAATAGCGACCGTGAAATTGCGTACTGGGGCAAGGAGCTTATTCATATTTCTAAATGACGTGAGTTTGCATAAAGACTGACGCTATGAGTTCTATAGCACTGAAAAACTGAATACTTGTATCCTATTCGCTTGCATGCTTCCGGTGATAGTACAGTTCATTCCTGACTTCTCTCACACAGTGAGCTGCTGTCAATACGTGGCGGGACGATATAAGAGACCCACTGCATTGAAATAAGAAACCTGATCATGAAACTTTCTTAGCGCAATTGCTGTAACATTAGTAACAACAGTATCCATACAACAGCTACGACCAAGCTTAGATGGCTGCAAGAACTGAAATACTGAGCTATAAAACGTGTAAGGCTGGCACTTCTGTTGTGGAAAGTGCATCATTTGTAAGGCATTCGACTCTGCTGGAGTCGTGGGCCACCAATATTCGCGGCGATATGTTTCCTTCCCCTCTGACTAGTAAATGGCTCCAGCATCCCGTAAATGTTTGAAAAAGATCCAATGATATCAGTGGAGTTTGGAGTTCTGCTTACAAATATGGGAAACGAAATTGCTACCCATACCTCTCAAAACTGTATAGGCGATTAAAGTTACCCGAATTTGTTGAAACTTGTTCACTCGGGGCTAGCGACGTGGGCGGTTGGCGCTTTCGCGCAGAACGAGTATGGTGTTCGTGATCACGAGGGCAAACTGCTCACGGGTGTGGACTTCTAGTTGGAGACAGACTCCGCGCTCAATCAAACCGTAGACATCCTTCCTTGCTCGAGTGATCCTGCCCGTACCCTTAAGGATTGTCCCACTTCTACTACTGCACAGTGAAAGACTAGAGTACTGAGATATGTTGAAGTTCTGACATCTGCTCACCGCCTACTCTCTTCGCACTTAACGTAAGCACTTCATGTTATTTGGTGGGACGGTGAACAGAAATATGAACTTCATATCCGATTTCGCTTACCACGTTCATGCTCATAAGTGATTCTGCTCTCCTCTATTACATTTTCTTCGTTAGGACGTACGGCCAAACGCAATCCATTGATTGTAATTTAATTTGTGCAATAGTTCGTCGAACAGGGTTTCCCGAATCTCACTTTTGCACAAGATGCCTCGAAGGCTATTTTCTGTCACGTTTTCTTTCGCCTCTACGCCATTTTGTCACTTCTAGTTGGTATTCAGCTTTGGGTGACGCCACAAAAACGAATAGTAAGTCAAAGGTGGCAGGATCTCGCTTTGCCCTCATGAAACAGCAGGTCCGAAGGGATTCGAACCTGAAGGCTGCGAAGGGTTCACCATAAATTTTTTTGATTTTTCGCTTTTTCCATCACCTGGGGAGTGAGCTAGCGGCTATAGCTCCGAAAACGATGCTACACACAATATACATTAGCGAGTATTGTTTATAGTTCGTTACTCCTCTCTTTTCTCACTGATCAAAGTACAGAGAGGATCATGTTTTGTTGATTCCCCTTCCTGATACAGTGTGAAACGGAGAACAGAACTGTTTCTGCGCACATGCTGTCAAAATCACAAGAAAATTTGTGGCATTTCTTCAAAATCTGCTGTTGTAAGTGAACGCTAGCTCTGTTGCATAGCATTGGGTCCTTCGTGGCGGCCAGACACTATATACAGTCTTTTCATCCATAAATCATTTCCTGGAAAAAAATTGCCTACCTCCGTATGTGATAGATACAACCCATGGATATTCATGTGTCACCTATAGGCCTTCCACCAAATGACAATGCGCTGGTCTCTGAAATGCGATTGTTGATGAAGCTCAGTTTATGTGTATGTATGTAGAGAAACTCAATCCCCTAGCCCCGTTACCTCAAAGTGGTGGGATGGTGTAAACTCACTCAATGTTACTTCCCGTTGTTGTTGCCGGAACAGCGACGCGTTGAGTGAGGCTAAAAACGGGCCCCTCTTGGACAGGTACCACACCCGGCAGTGGTACTACCGCCAGTTATGGCTAGGCGGTGAGGGTAAGTCCAGGCCATCAACATCTATGAGTGAAGTTCAAGAAGAAGCACCCTCAGTCCCGTGCGGCCACCGCCCTTCCTGGCAGAGAGGGCAAAGGCAGAGGGGGAGAAATCTCACGGAAAGCGATCTGCCAAACAGTTTCCTAAACATTGGAACAATAAACACTCGAGGTCTCGTTAACGACTATGTGATCGATCAGCTAGTATCTGAAATGGACAGGTGTGCGATTGATGTAGCATGTGTCCAAGAAACGTTAAGATACAATGCAGGAAGATGGAAATGGCACACTGGACATGAAGTGATCTTAGGAGCTGGCTCAAGAAACGGAAAAGTCGGAGGAGTCGGATTCATTGTATCGCCACGTTTCACTGCAAGGATTGCCTATTGCGAAGTAGTGTCTGAAAGAATTGCGATTCTAATGCTCGAACTAGGCAAAAAGAAGACGATGAAAATACTGTCGGTCTATGCCCCCACCGGTGCATATGAAGATGAAGCCGTGGAAGAGTTCTACGACACACTCGAAAATGCAATTGCCACTACTCCAAAAGGAACATATGTGATATGCGCTGGAGACTTCAATGCCCACTTAGGATGCGGAGAACCTGATGAATCCTATATAGGGCCATACGGAATACCAGGAAGAAACAACAGAGGAGAGGCTTTAGCACAATTCACCGAACGGAGTCGATTATCAGTGGCAAACTCATATTTCCAAAAGCGTGTAGGACGTCGCTGGACATACCATACCCCGAACAGGCAGATGTTCCACGAAATCGACTTCTTCTTAACCAACTGCTTGCGCCTCTTTCACAATGTTACAGTGATCGGAGAATCGCATTTTAATATTGGATCGGACCACCGTTTAGTTCGAGCTACAGTAGCAATGAAGCTTAGAGAAGAAAGGAGACGATTAGCTGCATACCATTCGCGACGTACTCAATATGTACTCTCTGAAGAACGACTAAAAGCGCTCGCTTCCACGACAAACTTTTCTTCAGAACAGGGAAATGTCCACAGCAGATACGAAAAGTTGATTTCTACTATTCGGGATTTAGTTAAAAATGCTTCAGAGCGCAGACCTCGGGAACGATTAAGTGTTACTACACTGCAAATGTTGGCCACTCGGAAGGAATTGGGAAAAACTATGACTCCTGTGGCTAGAACTATATTAAACAAGGCTATACGCTATAGAGTGAGGAAAGAATATCGTGAATACGCGGGACGTAAAGCAAGAGAAGCAGCTGAAAAATGCACGAGCATCAAAAGAACATTCATCAACACTCGACTCAAAACCATTACCCCTGAATATCTCACAAAAGAAGATGGCTCTGTTGTCAGGAATAAAAAGGAATGGAAGGAGAAATTCGAAACTTTTTCCAAGACCTCTTCTCCACAAAAGTGCTGGTGCAACCTAACATGATATTTTGTGAGAATGATGATGACACACTTGCAAGAGATGAATGGAAAGTACTTGAAACGGAAGTTTTGAAGGCTATTCAACAGATGAAGGGAGGAAGAGCGCCTGGACCAGATCGAATTCTGGCAGAACACCTGAAATGTCTGAAGGAGTTCATTGCCCGCCCTTTGGCAGACATTTTCACGGAAATGCTGGCGTCGGGAATTGTACCAAAGGAATGGCTGGGCTCGAATACCATTTTGATCCACAAAAAAGGACCGCGTGATATACTGGCCAACTACCGTCCTATAGCGCTCCTGTCCACAATACTCAAAATCTTCTCACGTATCATCCTCAACCGCATAAGTGGAACACTCAATATAAATACGAGAAGAGAACAAGCCGGATTTCGTGAAGGCTTTTCAACCATCGATCAGATACATGTGATTTCTCAACTTGCGGAAAGATGTCGAGAATACCGAATCCCGCTATGTTATCTTTTTGTTGACTTCAAAAAGGCATTTGATACGGTCGAACACCAAGCGGTACTAAACGCACTTGCCACGTTCGGAATTTCAAGAAGATATATTGAAATAATACGACAATGTAACACGAGCTGCTACACCGACATAAAATTGCTCAAAGAACCAGTTCGTGTAAAGATCCAACGTGGCGTACGGCAAGGCGAGGTTATCTCTCCAAAACTATTCTCTGCGGCTTTAGAACTTGTAATGCGGCAAATCGAGCTGCCTTGTGGCATTGAGATAGACGGCGAAAGACTTCAATACTTGATGTTTGCAGACGACATAGTCTTGATTGGAAGCGAACCGAGTGCACTCGAAAGCTCCCTGAATATTTTGAGCGAAGCCTCCCGATCCATTGGACTTGTAATACATCCAGGAAAAACCAAATGGATGAAAAACAACTACACCAATGACTATCGTTTATGCATGAAAGGATCAGTCATTGAAGAAGTCTCATCGTACACTATCTTGGCCAAGCAATAACGATGGATAATGATCTTACAAAGAAATCAGCCGGCGTCGAAAGGCGGGATGGGCCACATTTAACAACCAAGATGTTCTCACCGATATGTTATCGAAACCATTTATGACTCAAAAAAGAGATGGGCTGGACACGTAGCTCGTCTTGACGATAACCGATGGACATATCGCGTAACCAACTGGTATCCTCGTGGTGTAAAAAGGCCGCAAGGAAGACCCCCAGCCAGGTGGAGTGATCCTTTTAAGAAACTATATGGGCAGAGATGGCAACAAATGGCAAGAAATCGTAACGAATGGCATAGATGTGTCCTGCAAGGATGGCGCAACCAACCTTGAAGAGCGGACATCAAGGTATTCAAGGTATGTAGAGAAACTGTTTATCAAACGTTACCCCGTTTTCGAAAACTCAACTTTAGGAGTTTAATCATCTGAGTATCGAGTAGTGTCGTTATATTTCACATGAAGATATCATTTCAATACATCTGCGCCTGTTGCACGCACATTTGTCAGACGTCGCCATTTGTTCCGATCAATTGTATCTTCCGCAGCAGCATACATTCAGCGAAGTCTTTCCATTTTTTCTCCTGGGTTACTTGTGGACCTTTACGCAACAGTTAAAAATTCCATGGCCTTCCTTACCGGGTCCCACTTAAGCCTCCTCAGCCTGCAGTCGCTGTTCGTGTCCAGCCGCAGGCCCATCCGAGCGCCCTCAATTAACTGAGCAAAGCTGCCCAACTATTTGCATCACCACGAAGGCAAGGAAAGCAAGTGGATTTTTCAGTTTTTTTTTGGAGTTTTTCGTGAGTATCAGAACTGTATACCGCTGCCCTAAGTGATATGCACTGCCATGAAGACCTTGAGCATGGGGCAATTTTCAGTTTTTTTTTGGAGTTGTTCCCGAGTGCCAGAACTATACAGTAGTTCACTGCGCATGAAGGGGCGTGCCAGCCAGTATGGTTGTGCTACGGTACCAAACTCGTTCTATGCCCATTGTGGAAGCGGGTATGCGACAGCAATTGGTGGAAAACGAGTAATGCGAAAATTATGATACGATTTTATCATTTGCTCGCTCCAAGAACTGGTGGAGAACAGGCTTGTACCCGCACAAAACTCATCCCGCCTATCACACCCCTTCGTCCGCAGTCAACTAGACTATAGCGCTGCCCTCAGTGATACAATGAAAAGCAGAGTCCTCCGCACCTTGAAAAACGCGGGTATGAGTTCAAGAGAAGCTGGCGAGGAATGTCCGGTTCCACTGATACGGATTTCAAAGGTCTGGGACCCATCGTCACATGCACTCTCGGTAAATTTACGGCAGCGAGTCTTGCTGCCTTTTTTAGGAACCGGTAAATCACATATGGCATTTTATCGCCAGACCAGATGCATTTTACCGCTGCTGCGAAGGTGACTGCGACCCCACTATCAAACCAGATCCAGTACCGTTAATGAGCCCTATAGGTGTTGCACTATTTGGATTAACCGGGTTTGGCAGGAGTATTAAGGAGAGGACGGTCACCCGGGAAACCACCTAATCAGCCTCCTCAAAGTTTGAAGAAAAGAAGCAGGATTAGCCTCACACCACTTTTCACTAAGCTAGTTTAACAGGAATTAGCTCACCGAGACTTTCTCTGAACATCAAACAGCACAGTTACATCCTCCTCATCGTCAGGAGAATCTCAACGCCACCGGACGACAAAACTTGCCAGATTATATCTGACTAATTGAGTACTGAATTTGATTTCGATTTCAGCACCAGCGTGTTTGTCATCACATCCAGAGCGGCAGAAGATGCACACCCTTTGCCAAGTGCGAGGTAATTGGATCCGCGGTTGCAGTAGCGAGCCACTTTTCTCCGCTCACTCCACACGCGCTTTCCCCAAGGTGCAGCACCTGAGTCGATTTTGAGGTCCCGCAGCGAAACAATGTGCTGAGAGGCAGAGAACAACCAGAAGTCAGCTGGCCCATGTAAGTAGGGTTTTGGCCATTATGGTGTGGTTGGTCGCACTGCAGCGTGGCCGGAGTCGCCAGGCGGAACTCGGGCACCTCTACTCTGGGGCGGTCTACGGACAACCAAAACTGATTCCTTTGATAGCGCCAACTTTCTGATTTTCTCTGCGCTCTCTTGCCTGAATGGCGATTTATGGCCACTTTGACCTTTCACATTCCAACTTTTCACGCATACTAAGTGGCTCATCCACCCCGGTGTCCCCTCCCTTCGAAAAAGCTCATCTCCTGGCTCGCATCGTGTTTTTTGTACCTCACGATGCCTTGGCAGTCGCAGTCCCTTATTGCTCTGCGCTCTGGCCTATCGTGGCAGGACCCCACCTCCCCCCCCCCACCAAAAGTTTTACTTGTCACGTAACCCCTCAAGCCCGGTTCCTGTGCACTTTTGAGTGGAGAAAATGTTACACTGTTGCAGCTGCGCACCCTCTCACCATAGCAAGGACCACGGACTCACGGAAGTGTGTTTGCAATTTGTTAGGAATAGATAGAGAATAAGTTGCTCCACAGATCGCCTTGATATGATCATTTTCTTCTGGAGTGATTCTTTTTGAGAGAGCGAATGGGATTAAAAACAGCCAGAGCTCCACTCTCATTTATTCCCTTAATTAGTGAAGACATGTGGATGAAAGCTTCCTGTATTTCATGCAAAATTATACTCTGAACAGCGGCAATCGGATGATCAATGTCCATAGAAAGAGTAAGGCAGTTAGCCATTGTACCAAAACGTGTCGCATTTTGCAGTATTCGGGGCCCATCACTGCTGTAGCTCTCCCACATTGCTCTTCAACCAGGTTACAGCATAACGATGCGTGAAGTGGCGATGTCAGTACGACTCCCCCTCCCACGTTCTTTCCTCCCTTTTTTGGCTGTTAATATATTCGGTGCTAACGGAGAAAGGATCAAGGAATTACATACGCAGACGATCTGCATACGCTGGCATCCATTGCTGATCCCATCGCGATTGCGCATGGGGCAGAGTTCGAGGGGAAGCGGTTGACGAGTGGTGCGTTTTTGTGGGACTTGAAGTTTTTCAGGTTCGCGACTTTTGGTAACAGAGGGCGGTTTTCTAGCATTTTCTATTGCGTTTTCTCATTAGCTGGGTCAACGGCGAACTTGTACGGTAGTTGTTGTAGTTTTCTCTATCGAACATCAAAACTTCTTTTGTACGCAATCTCTTGCAACATTCAAAACATTCTATGAAGCGCCTCCCCCCCCCCCCCCCCCACGCGCCCCGCGCCCCGCCCCGATGTTTCCTCTTTCGAAAAGCGCCGCTAATTTCCAGCAGATGCCGCTGGTTCTGGAGACATTCTAGATGGATTTTTGATGTGCGAAATTCTGAGTCACTTACAAGCAGAAGAGAAGAAGACCTTGGCAGAGTTCGGCGACGGTGGGCATTTGCACGGTGTTGCACGTTCATTGCTCCACTAGTTCTGGTTTACATGTCTCACTCTGGTGACACGCTCCGCACTTGTGAAGCCCAGTCAACTCAGGAGAAGGCTCTCTAAATGGGTTGAGACGTCGATGGGAAGTAGCAGTGAGGCAAAATGCCCCTCACCCACCCGTCGCCGGACTGCGCTGAAGACCTTTCCACAGGGTTCCGGTACGAACCCAGTTTGCGCCGTTTATTCATTTATTTACGTACTTATAAATTCATGCTAACTATTGTTATTAATGGTTCAATCTTTTGACATTTTGTAGTCCTCCACACACATCCTGGTTCTCTGTAGCACTAGTCCCGCTCCACAAAACTTAGCTTTTCCGCTGTTCGGTGCTCACCAACCATACATTTACGACGCATGCTCCCTCCTTGGCAGCCAAGGACGACCCCCTCGACGGGATTCGCCGACGCTCAACCCTGTCTTCAACGGCAATTCCGCTGGAGTATATACAGGGGTGGCCAAAAAAAAGTCACTTTGACCAAGTCACATATCAGCAAAGTTTTTGCAGCCCAGACAGAGGACGTGGATACGAGTACCAGGGCGGAGGATACAAGATGTTCCTCTATAAACAGGAGCTGGCTCACACCCACCACCTTCATGTAGACCAAAAT